>JAODAL010004042.1:0-152500 GCA_025379985.1 Phyllomedusa bahiana | reverse complement strand
GGTTTTGTTGTCGTGTATGAACCCCTTTTTACAAAGGTTCACATGGTTGATTCTTTTCCTCTTATCAAAAAATTTAACTTCGTGACGCGCAAATTTTAACATATTCCAAAACCCCCGCGTACTCCATTAAAAATTTCCCCAGCCCGGGATGTTAGTCATACCCTTCAGCGATGAGCTTTCCAGCCCCTTTTCCCCATAATGCTTGTGATTGCAGGCTTGTAGGGGGCCTAAAAGGAAATTAAAACACTCACCCCTTTAAACTGGTGCTCTCCATAAGGAAGTTTTCCCCCTTCTCCACCCATATTCCCTCCCAACATCAACCAATATCGCTCTGCTTCATGATGGGGGGAAAAAAACCCCCCGAAAGGGCGTATGTAGATACAAGGGCTTGAAAAAATTTTTCCCTTTTTTGCTTCTAAAATTTTTCAGTGAAATTCAAAGAAAATTTGAGGATTTTTTACCCCTATTGGGGCCAGTGAGCTTTCCAGCTCCTTTCCCATAATGCCTTGTGACCTTCAGACAAGTCACAGAGAACTAATAGATCTAATCCAAATAAAATTAACCATGTATAACTACTGCATAGCTCATATGATGACATCCTTCTGTGGATCAGAATATTTCCACTGCTTTTTGCATAATGCCTCATTTTCACATGTTTTCATC
This sequence comes from Phyllomedusa bahiana, assembly GCA_025379985.1. Taxonomy (NCBI): domain Eukaryota; kingdom Metazoa; phylum Chordata; class Amphibia; order Anura; family Hylidae; genus Phyllomedusa; species Phyllomedusa bahiana. Next base: position 151,837 of record JAODAL010004042.1, on the reverse strand, counting down.
CTGCCTAACATAATTGATATTATACCTAACATATCAAGCCAAATTCTGCATTGATTTTATAAAACTATTTTGTTTTTTGGGTTTATTTTCAATGTCGTTGAACTTTAATTATTCATTCTTTTTCCATCTTTGAGATATTTTAATTGTTCATTCCTTGTATGGAAAACACTTTTTGATCTGCTCTATATTTTCTTGCAGCCTTTATGTTAAGTTTATTATCTTCATTAACTTTTTAACTTGGGTGCCAAAGAATTTTTTGTCCTTTGGGATCATCACAAGTTGGAATTGAAAATGTTTTTGTTGCTCTTAATCAGCACTATTTCGCTGTCTGGGGGCCTTTTAAAAAATGCCCAATTACACTAAAATCCAAATAGGCGTTATATCTGTAGGTCCCCTTTAAAATTCAACCCCTTGTACGTAATGTCCCCAGGTGGAACAGTTGCTTTGGGCTGTTGATAAATTTTCCTTGTTGTCTTGATATTCCTTATGTGTTAAACATTTTGTTTGGCTTACTCTGCACTTGTACCTAATCACAGTTTTTTAGTAATATTTTTTCCATTAAAACATTTTAAAAATCGTTAAGGTTGGCTATTTAAAGCAAAATGTTCTTTGCAGTTTAAATCAAGAGGTTTTTATGTTTTCTATTTTGGGAAAAGCAGTTTTTTAAAAAAAAGGGGGAAATGGGAAAATTTGGCATCATCCAACTCTCCCCCTTTTTGGGGGGGGGTTTCCCCCTATTTTTGGGGCCCCTCCCGCCCTCCCGGGGATTGGCATTCCTCCCGCCGCCTGCAGGCGGGGGGGGCCCTTTTAAAATTTCCGCGGCGCAAGAGTAGCCGGTGGCTACTTGCGCCGGGGACCCTCCTACAGGGGGGTGAAGCCGGCCGCACGGCCCCTCACCCCCCGCGGTCTCACTGTGCGGGGAAGGGGGGGAGGAGGGGGCGCTCCCCTCCCTCCTCCCCCCTGTTGGGCGGCGCGGGGTTGGGCCGACATACGGGCAACGCGCAGGGGGAATGAGCGCGGCTGCAGGGGGTGACGCCGGCCCTTTTATTCCCCTGCGCCGCTGAAAAGATCGGGGGGAGGGGCCGGGCACCAGGGCTGGTAAGGTAAGTGGATTTTTATTTTTTGTTTTTTTTAGCTTTTGGGGGCTCTACCCGGCTAACAGAGAGGAATTCCTGGCAACCGAGGGGCACTACCTGGCAAAGAGGGGGCACTACCTGGCAACGAGGGGACTTACCCCGGCAAAAAAGGGGGCAAATACCCGGCAAAAGGGGGGCATCTACCTGGGGAACAAAGGGGGCACTCCTGGCAACAGATGGGGGGCACTACGCAACAGAGGGGGCACACCCGGCAAAAGGGGGGCACTACCTGGGGAACAGAGGGGGCACACCGGGTAACGATGGGGGCCTACCTCTAAAAAGGGGCACTACCTGGTAACAATGGGCATACCTGGCAACGGGGGGGCATTTAAAAAGGCAAAAGAGGGGGCTCTACCCGGCAACAAGGGGGCATCACCTGGCAACAGGGGGGCACTACCCGGCTAACAGATGGGGACTACCTGGCAAAGTTGGGGGGACTCCTGGGAAAGATGGGGGCATACCTGGCAAAAGTGGGGGGACTACCTGGCTACAGGGGGGACATCTACCTGGCAACAGAGGGGGGGGCACAGCCTGGCAAACAATGGGGGGACTCCCGGAAACAGAGGGGCACTCCGGGTGACAATGGGGGCACCCACCGGCTTTAAAAATGGGGGGGACCTACCGGTAACAATGGGGGGCACCTACCCGGGTAACAAAGGGGGGGATCTACCTGGCTACAAATTTGGCTCTACCGGCACAGTGGGGGGGTAACTTGGTACAAGGGGCATCTACCCGGCCCGTAAGGGCCTACCGGTTTTGGGGGGGTACTCCCGGCTATAAGGGCTCTACCCTTGGCTTTTTCCCAAAACCGTTTCAGTTTTGAGGGTGTGTGTGGGTTTTTTTAAGGGGGGGTGGATACCAACGATGGGGGTGTCCTGCGCGGCCCTAGATTCTCCCCGCTTTTTATTTTCGAAAGTTGGCAACTATGCTTATGTGTGTTATATACGAAAGTGTGTTAAAACCTACGAAAAAAGGGGTTTTCGTTCTTTTTGTCTTTTTAAAAAAATTTTTTTTCATTTTAATTCCTTAAGACATGTGAATAAAGTATGATTCCTGCCGGTGGAATAGGAGGGGGTCACGCTAAGCCCGCTTCATAGGCAGCGGGTGCCGACTGTTAATTAATGCTGACAGCCGCCGGCACCGATCCCTGCTGACAGCCGCCTGTCATATTCTCCACCAAAACCTGTGTGTGTCCCTGGTCTTCTCTGCGCCATAACATCAAGGGCACAACAAAACAACCTTCAGAACCAGGAGACGGCAGTGCCACAGTGCACCCCATGGGGACTACTGCCCCATAATGCCATAGGGTGGACTCCTCACCACTGCACCAATTCCAGGAGAGCAAGAGAGGATTGTTAAAGAGATGGGGGCACCGTGACATATTACACAACTATTCCAATCCTCTCCACTGCCATTCCTACATACCTGTGTAAGTGCAACCTGAATAAAGGTAGAATGCCTAGACTATTAGCTCTGTTACTATTATTATTGAAGTTAAAAGCTAGGGACTCCTTTGAAAATAGACCAACAATTTTATATATGTTAATGGTTACCTTAGCTCAGTGTTTCTCAACTCCAGTCCTCAAGACCCACCAACAGGTCATGTTTTCAGGATCTCCCACAGAATGCACTGACAATAATGATATCACCTGTGCAGAATGCACTGTCAGTAATTATACCACCTGTGCAATGCTGAGTAAATCCTGAAAACATGACCTGTTCGTGGGTCCTGAGGACTGGAGTTGAGAAACACTGCCTTAGCTAAATAAAAATTCAACTTTTAAAAATTTTCATTAACTTAAAACCTCTGACACTAACCTTGTAGCCTGATCTAAGGTTTGGACTTTTCTCAGGTAATACATGCTGAATGTGAGTTCTGTGTAATCTAGAATTTGCCATGGGAGTTTTGCTTTCTCCCAACACCTACACACAGTGATTCCCCGTAGAAACTTCCTTGAGTGTACTTTTCTCCCTATCTACATCCTTCCCTTATTGAATGCTCTCCCCCCATCTCCATGTTCTGATTTCCCACATGCAACCTACTTCTCCTCCCTAATGCAATTTCTAGTACTGAAAAATGTGAGAAGGAAGTAAGGAGAGCCATCAAAAGTAGGATTGTACCTTAATAGGTTTGTTTAAGTTTAGCGACACCAGCAGCTAGGTGAAGGACTTACAAAAATTCCACAGCAGCAACATGGTATGAGATTTTTCAATAAGAAAGTTGCTTAATCTTGTATTTAGGAAGTAAATAAAAATATTTCAGTGTACATATCCATTCATTTAGCATCAAAACAAGACCTATTGTTTAAATGAACGGCATGGGCAGTGCGGTGATTAGCATTGTTTTATTGCAGCACTAGAGTTCTGGGTTCAGATCCTCCCAAAGACAGCTACTACACAGAGTTCGCTTTCTTGATGAGGTTACTTTCACAGTTGGTAGTAGTGGATCCACTGGACCACCGCAAGCAATGGTGTAAGCCACGCCAGGGAGCGGAATCTAAGTAGGTCCCATTTTTACCAGAGCCCGCCGCAAAGCAGGATGGACTTGCTGTGGCGGGACTCTACCAGGTCACTTCCACTGACGTGACTTGCTTGCGATGGCAGCCAAGGGTAAGCGTGGTACAGAATCGTGAGGCATAGACGTAGTCAGGGACAGACGGTAAAGTAAGGACAGGCGGCAGAGGAATCTCAACTGAGATGGGTGGTGATTGAATTCCAGGAAGTGTGATGGGATCAAGAGTAGAGTATCTTTACAGCGGATCGTAGATTTATGTTTAGAGATATGATCTTTTATTGCCTGGGCTGTCTGTCCCACATACGCTAGACCACATGGACATTTTATTAAATACACAACAAAGTTAGAGCGGCACGTAAAGAATCCTTTAATCCGGTATTTCTGTCCAGTTTGAGGATGGGTGAAAAATTCGCCTTTAGTTACAGAGGAGCACTGCACACACACCAAACACCAAGTTCCATTTTTTGGGGGGAAAGGGTTATTTGTCTGGTGGTCATACGAGATGGACCGATATCTGCCCTAACCAAATGGTTACGCAGATTTCTGTCTCTCTTAAAACATTGTAAGGGAGGATTTTGAAATTCTGGTATCTGGGAGTATGAACGTCTCAAGACAGTCCAATGTCGTCGAATAATTTGGTGAACCTTAGCCATGAAGGGGTGGTATTTCAAGATGAGGGGAATACATTGTGTAGAAGACTTAGGGCGACATGTATGAATCTCGCCACGTCGGGACGCACCTTTCCGCCGGTTTTCCGGCGAAATCTGCGCCTGATTTATGTCGGTGCCGGAGCGCGCTCATACATCCTATGTAAAGTCCGCCGCGCCTCGCCAGTGTTTGAGGTGCAGTGGGGAAAAAAAAAAAAATTAGGCGCAGTGGCGCTGCGCCTTATGATTCGCCGTCCGAGGAGGTGCGCCATACATGGGGGGAAAAGTTCCCTGCGCCTCGCCAGTGTGTGGGGCACAGTGCGGGGACATGGGCGCTGTGCGGGACTGCGCCTCACATGTATTCCAAGTCGAGACAGGCTGGAAAACAGTGAGAAATCATTAAAGATGTTCGTGTGGAGTATGAATAAAAAATCGCCTTTATAAAGGCGGAAAAACATTCTCAGAAAAAGAGCTCAAACCTCAAACATAAAAAAAAAATTTTAAAAAAAAATCACTTTCCAAAATCTAGAACGGGGCAATATCAAGAATTAGGATATTGGAAATTGCCGGGAAATACAGTAATTCAAATTTTCTGAAAGCTATTCTCATTGTCGGAGAAAACCGGGCCCAAATCAGAATAGGAGTGACAGTGAACATTAAAACCTATGGAGAACTATTGACCAATCAGAATCAAAGGCGACAGTTCAAAATACAGTAAAAATGCAGAAAAGAGCTGATTGGCTGAGCTAGCGGGGCTTGGCTATCCCGACCAATCAAAATAGGAGCGACAGGGACCCATTAAAGCCTATGGAGAATTTTTGAATCAATCAAAATCAAAGCCCGGGGACAGTTCAAAATACAGTAAAAAGGCAGGAAAAGAGGCTGATTGGTTGAACTAGCGGGGGCTTGGCTATCCCAGCAATCAGAGCGCGAGCTACTTCTCCCATTGTGTCTATGGAGAGAATTGGCGCAATGAAATCTCGGCTCTCAGCGCCGTGCGGCATGGAGTATGATTAAAAAAATCATTTTTATTAAGTGTAAAATATTCTCTGAAAAGAGCTCAAACCTTCTATAAACATAAATCAATTCTATCCCGAACAAACACGTTTGTCGCGGGGACCGGCTCTACATCGGGAATTGCAATAGAAAGAATTGCCGGAAATATATAATTCAAAATCGGTACCGCTTTTCTGATTGGTCGGCATAAACCAGCCAATCAGAATAGGAGCGACAAAGACCCATTATAAGCTATGGAGGAGAAATGACCAATTAGAATAGGAGCGACAAAGACCCATTATATCCTTTGGAGAAGTTTTGACCAATCAAAATCAAAGGCGGGACAGTTCAAAAGACAGTAAAAATACAGAAAAGAGCTGATTGGCTGAGCTAGCGGTAGCTTAGTTTATCCCAGCCAATCAGAGCGCGAGCTACTTCTCCCATTTTTGTTATGGAGAGACCGGCGCAATGCAATCTCGGCGCTCTGCGCCGTGTGGCATGGAGTATGAATAAAAAAAACATTTTTATTAAGTGTAAATCATTATCAGATAAAGCGCTGAAGCCTTCTCTAAAAATAAATCAGTTAAATCGCTAACAACGCTTTTTTCCCGAGACCGGCGCTACATAAGGAATTGCAATATAGAGAATTCCCGGGGAAAAACAGTAATTCAAATTGTTTAAGCTCTTCTCATTGGTCGGCATAAACCAGCCAATCAGAATAGGAGCGACAGTGGCCATTCTAACCTATGGGGGAGAATTGACCAATCAGAATAGGAGCGACGGGGAAACCCATTCTAACCTATGGAGAAATATTGACCAATCATATTCAAAGGGCGGGACAGTTCAAAATACAGTAAAAAGGCAGAAAAGAGCTGATTGGTTGAAGCGGCGGGGGCTGTCCAGCTTAGCCAATTAGAGCGCGAGCTACTTTCCAAATAGAGTTCTATGGGAAAAGAATGCAGAGCGAGCTCTGTTTTTTGATTGGCTAAGTTAAAAGAGGCCCCGGTTATTTGGACCAATGGGAGAGCGACGAGCCTCCTATGGGTTTTCAAATGCAATCCAAATAAAACTGTACATGGCCGAAATCAAACGATAATACGCTGAAGTTGTCCCGATGTGTATATAAAATGTAATAATAATGGGGGTAATAAAAAAAAATTTAATTCAATAAAATCAGGTTTATTTCTTTATTTTTTTAAGAAATTAAACAATTTTGAAATATGTTTTCCCCCCATTTTTATTCAATTTTATTAACACCATCGGGACCCAAACGCGGAGGATTAATCATTTGAATTTCGCGCCGATGTACATTTAAAAAAATTTTTTTATTAAACCCATGGAGGCGTCGCCAATTGCTTCCCATTTCCAAATAAAAGGCCCCCTCTTTTTAACTTAGCCCCCAATCCAGGCTCGCTTTTTTGATTTTTTCTTTTTCCCCCAGAGAAAACTCTATAGGAAGTAAGGGCTTTTGCCGCTCTGATTGGCCCCAAGCTTTTAGGGTCCCCCCCGCTTTAACCATCAAACTTTTTCTTTTCCTTTTTACTGGGTTTATGCCGACCAATGAAGAGCTTAAAAATTTGAATTTCTGTATTTCCCGGCAATTCTCTCTATTGCAATTCCCTATGTAGCGCCAGTTCTCGGCGACAAACGCGTTGTTGGGATTAATTTTTTATTTTTATAGAAGTTTTAGCCTTTTCAAATATTTTTCAAATTAATAAAAATTTTTTTTTTTTCATACTCCATGCCGCACGGCGCTGAAGGCCGAGATTGCATTGCGCCAATATCTCCATAGACTACAATGGGAGAAGTAGCTTGCGCTCTGATTGTGCTGGATAGGGAAGCCACCGCTAGCTCAACCAAAACAGCTCTTTTCGTTTTTACTGTATTTTTAACTGTCCCGCCTTTGATTTTGATTGGTCAAAACTTAATTTTCCCATTGGATTATAATGGGTTTTTTTCGCTCCTATTCTGATTGGTCAATTCTCCTCCATAGCTTATAATGGGTCTTTGTCGCTCCTATTCTGATTGGCTGGTTTATGCCGACAAATGTGAATAGCTACAGAAATTTGAATTACTGTATTTCCCGGGAATTCTCTCTATTGCAATTCCCGATGTAGCGCCAGTCTCGGCGACAACGCGTTGTTCGGGATTGAATTGATTTATGTTTATAGAATGTTTGAGCTCTTTTTTAGAGGATATTTTACAACTAAAAAAAATGTTTTTTTTTTAATCATACTCCATGCTGCACGGGGCTGAGAGCCGAGATTGCATTGCGCCCCTTTTCCCATAGACTACAATGGGAGAAGTAGCTTGCGACTGATTGCTTGGGGTAGCCAAGCCCCCCATAAACTCAAACAAATCAGCTCTTTTCAGCATTTTTACTGTATTTTGAACTGTCCTGCCTTTGATTTTGATTGGTTCAAACTTCTCCATAGGCTATAATGGGTCCCTGTCGCTCCTATTCTGATTGGCCGAGATAGCCAAGCCCCGCTTGCTCACCAATTTACTCTTTTCTGCATTTTTACTGTATTTTGAACTGTCCCGCCCTTTTATTCTGATTGGTCAATAGTTCTCCATAGGTTTTAATTGTTCACTTTCACTCCTATTCTGATTGGCCGGTTTCTGCCGATCAATGAGAATAGCTTTCAGAATTTGAATTACTGTATTTCTCGGCAATTTCCAATATCCTAATTCTTGATATTGCGCCGTTCTAGATTTTTGGAAAGTGATTTTTTTTATTTTTTTTTATTTTTGAGGTTGAGCTCTTTTTCTGATAATGTTTTCCGCCTTTATAAAAGCGATTTTTTTGGAATCATACTCCATGCTGCACGGAGCTGAGCGCAGAGATTTTTGTTGCGATCTTCTGTATGCTTCCTCGCATGTTCCGATCTTGCCTCACTTCGCCACCGCCGGAGCATTTAGACCAAAATAAACTAGGTCTGACTGTCGGAGCTGCCGAGCGCTGCAATGCGCCGCGCTTTGGCGAGCCACGATCGTACATGCCTCGGAGTTTTCGAGCGCGCCGCGTCCCGCCCCGGAACGCCTACACCGCGCCCACACTGTGCCCCTTGCCTGCCCCTTCATGCGGGGCGCAGCTGAAAGTGGCGAACGCTGCGCCTAACACTGCATCCCTGCGTCCGACAGGGGGATTCGGGCCAGGAGGCGCAGCTTACTCCAAAAAACAGGCGTAAAGCCCGTTCATACATGTCGCCCTTAGTCTTGGGGTTTGTAGGCTGTGTGTCATTGGTCGGTGAAGGTGATGAATTTTTGGTCAGGAGTTGTTGTGGGTATCCGCGTTGTAAGACCCGTGATGTCATTTGTTGTAGGTGGGTGTCACGTACTTGAAGATCTTGGACTATGCGGTGTATCCTAGTAAACTAAGAACGTGGTAATGATTTTTGGTGTTTGGTGCATGATTGCTCTGAAAATGTAGAAGACTAGTCTGTAGGTTTTTTATATAGGTCTGAAGACAAGTTACCATGTGAGTCAGAACTGATTGTAGTGTCGAGGAAATTGATCTGTTGGGTGCTGTAGTGTAGGTCAGGGAGAGCGGAATTAATGTAGGAGTGAAATTCCAGAAGTGAGCAGATGTCGGCAGATGGTTGACAGTTTCAAAGGCAGAGGATGAGTCTAAGACAGTGTTTCTCAACTCCAGTCCTCAAGACCCACCAACAGGTCATGTTTTCTGGCTCTCCTTAGCATTGCACAGGTGACTTACTTATGCTGCACAGGTGACTTACTTATGCTGCACAGGTGATATAATTATTGTCCATGCATTCTGTTGGAGATCCTGACACAGGTGATATAATTGTCAGTGCATTCTGTGGGAGATCCTGAAAACATGACCTGTTGGTGGGTCTTGAGGACTGGAGTTGAGAAACACTGTCTTAGACTCATCCTCTGCCTTTGAAACTGTCAACCACTCCCTCCTGATACAAATTCTCTCCTTCCTCGGGATCACGGACTTGGCCTTTCCTGGATCTCCTCATACCTCACTGATTGGACATTTAGGGTGGCATATATGAAATTTGGTGTTTACATGCCAAATTTCATGTGCATAGTAATAGGCTAGAATGTGCCTGATTTATGAACCCGCTCTAGCACTTCACTTCTGGCTCAGGAATACCTAATCCAGCGGTAATGCACCTGGAAATGCCGTAGTTAAGGTAAAAATCATTAGCTTCACTATGGTTTTAGTGCGGTTTTAGTGTCAACATGTAGCGAACGTGGCTGCGCCTGATATCAGGTTGAAAAGACGGCAGATATCTGGTGCAGCCTCGTTCATACATTCCGCCCTTAGCGTCTCGCACGCTCCTCCTCTCGTCATCTCTTCGTTGGTGTCCCTCAGAGATTATTCCTGGTTCCTCAACTCTTCTCTATTTACATTCTTGGCCTGGATAAACTCATAGCATTACATGGTTTTCAGCACCCCTTTTACACTGACACCCAAGTTTACATGTCTGGCCCAGATATTAACTCTTTGCAGGATCCCATAATGTCTATCATCCATATCCTCCTTCTTCTCCTCCCACCTCCTACATTAAAAACTGAAAACTGAATTCATCATCCTTCCACTGCTGGCTTTCAACAGAGCCTGTCGCAAGGCATCCCCCTGTTTTTAGACTGCAGGAACCTTTCTAAAAGGCCACGGTCCAAGATGTTGTCTTCTGGCTCCCAGGACCTTTCTTCCGGGCCGAACTTCTTTCAGTCAACTAAAGAATGTTGTCTCCTCCTAAACATCTTCATGGCCAGGGTCTCTTTTACCACAATTACATTGGTGGAATCAGCTACGGGAGACGACCTTCCAAGAGAACCGATTAAAGGGAATGTGTCATCAAAAATTACTTATTGTTTAACTCACGTTTTTATGTTAAACACCTTTTTTAAGAATTTTTGGTTATATTTATTTTTAATTTTCCATATCACTATAATATTTTTTTAATAATTCTTAAGTCCTGCAGTTTCCACTTTGGCCACTAAGCCTAATAACAGTCTGACACTTCCTGCCCTATAGATAAAGATTTTCAGCAGTGTGTTCATTATTAACACAAGCAGGGTGAAACTGAAACGAGACACCAGTGTGAATAGATAACAAAGAATCCACCAGTCACAAGAGGAGATAGTCACAGCTCTCACCCCCCTCCTCTCTGCAGAGTGAATTCTTCCTAGGTCACAGAGCATGACTAGAAAACTGTCCTATTGAAGTCTATGGGACAGAAACAGTATTAAGACTCCTATGTGCATGAAGCTGCTGTAAAGTATCTCTCTGACTGCTGTTAAAGCTGTGCAAACAAGGCCTAGTGGCCAAAGGGAAAACTGCAGGACTTAAGAATTATCAAAAAATATTGAAAGTGATATGAAAAATTAAAAAGAAATATAACCAAAAATTCTGAAAAAATGTGTTTAACATAAAAACGTGAGTTTAACAATAATTAATTTTTGATGACACATTCCCTTTAAGAACAACCGGTTTTAGCTGGGAGATGTGGAAGGAGTTCAGGAAGCGAATCGTGGTAGGAAGCCAGAGCTTATAGGGAGCTGGGTTGACTTCTTAGTACCTTGAAAGCACCCAGAAACTGAGGACCCAGCTTGTTACTGCAGATCTTCAGGCAGATGTGTGTAGCTGACAGCCAAACCTTGTCTCCAGGAGCAAAGGATGGAAGCAGTCTTCTTTTATCTTCTTGGACCTTCATACGGGCCAATGCCTGTTGCAGAGACTGGCGTGTCTCATTCCAAATGGACAACAGATCATGGACCAGATCATCCAGAGCAGGCTCATTGGAAGAAGAGGGCAGAGGGAGAGGACTGCAGGGGTGATGTCCGAAGACTATGAAAAACGGAGATGTGCCAGCGGCATCCAAATTGCGTTTTAAGAAAATTCTACCCATGGCAACAAGTTGGGCTAGTCATCTTGGCACGCTGACACAAAATGGCGAAGGTAGTTACCCAGGACCTGGCTGACCCTTTCAGCTTGACCATTCGACTGTGGATGATAGGCAGAGGAAAAGTCCAGCTTCATCTTCTGGTTGAGAAAAGAGACCCCGCCAGAACCTTGACACAAACTGGACCCCACAATCCGAGACAATATCCTGGGGAAGTCCGTGCAAACAAAATATGTGCAGGAAAGAAAGGGTGGCTAGGCATTGGGCAGAAGGTGAACCAGGCAGAGGAACAAAGTGTGACATCTTAGAAAACCACTTAGTAACCACCCGAACGACAGTATTACCAGAAGAGGAGGGTTGGTCAGTGATTAAGTCCATTGCAATGTGAATAAATGTAATGTTAGGGATAGGCAAATGTTGTAGCAAGCGTGTCGGTTTGAGGTGGGCACAAGTGGTACAAGATTCCCCAAATTCCTTGATGTCTTTAGCAAGTTCTAGTGACCAGTAGAAACGAGAAATTAGTTGAAAAGATTTTCATACTCTGGGGTGCCCAGCCATACGCATGGTTATCATAGCACTCAATAAGTGCTGTGATTTTACCGTAATTGTGGGCCGTACTTCAGGTGTATTGCAATGCAATTATGCCCCGAAATACAGCCTGCAATTACACCATGTGAACATACCCTAATTACGATAAAGATATAATTTAACAAAAATATGATTACTTTTTAGAAAAAATCAGAACAGTGGGAAGCATCAAAGAAGCAGTGAGCAGAGGTTCCCATCCTATGTGAGGTTCCTCTTAATATTCATTACCAAAGGGAATGTAAACTGAGCACAATGTTAAGCCTGTAATTGACAATAAGAATTATTCTTCATGCAAATATTAATTCTATGTTACTTATTTTATGTTATGATCATTAGGGATAAGCAAAATATTTCTGTGTAAAACCACTAATTTCATTAGAAAACATTTTGATCATAACAATTGTAAAACCAGCCAAAAAAGTTATAAGTCCAATGACATTTACATAAAACAAGTAAACAGCTACCTACTGTATATTTACAACTAAAACAAACTTCCAACAGTCATATACACAGCACGTAGAAGAAGCACAAATGAGCCATAACATTGGGATATATTAGGCAGCAAGTGAACAGTCAGTTCATGAAGTTTTTGTTTTGGAATCAAGAAAAATAGGCGATTGTAGCAATCTAAACAACTTTGGCAAGGGCTCAGATAGCTAAAATAATGGGTCAGAGCATCTCCAAAGCAGCAGATCTCATATATGCAGTTGTTTAAAGTGGTCCACTGGTGAACAGAGCCATGGGCACCCAAGACTCATTAAAGCTCATGATCAGCTAAGGCTAGCCCCATGTCGTCCAGCCCTACAGAAGCTACTGTAGTCTGCATTGCTGAAAAGGTTATTGCTGGTCATGGTATGAACATGTCAGTACACATAGTGTATTACAGTTTGCAGGTTGTGGTGCTGCATGGCCACATACCTTTCAGAGTGCCCATGTTAACCTCTGTCTACTGTTGAATGGACATGTGAGCATCAGAACTTGACCATGGTGAGTCGTGGTGAGTCGTGTAGATGGCCAAATGCTTGTGCTTGGCTTTCTTGGGGAAGAGACAGAACCAGGGTGAACCAACTAAAGCAAGCCAATGGAGAAAGTTTACTGCTCTAAACAATGTTCTGCTAGGAAACTTTTGGTCCATGTGTTGATGTGGACCAGGGGAGTACTTATAAAAGGCTGGGTCCCATAGCAAACTTTTGGATGCTCCCCTCCTGCCCAGCCTTTCCCTGACCATGAATATTTACTGGTAACTTTTAATAATAGTCATGCAATTACAAGATAATACAAGGAGTAAATACTTCATCATACATATCTCCATCATACTGCTACCAAACAAATCATACTATACCAAGACCAACATTACCAATAACACTACTAATTAAGGACCTGTATACAAAGACTAATATTGCCACCATACAGTGACCATATAGTGGTAGATACCAATGTATACAGGCTCTGCAGACAAAAAAGTGATTACAGTGCAGTTACACCCAGTGTCTCACAGGTGACGCCTGATTTTCCTTTTTTTTTTTTCTTTCGGTCCAGAACGCCATGACGACGTCTCCTGATCACCGCTTACTACTTCAAAATTTGCACACAAATATTTTAGAATCATGTTTGACTGGCACACAGAGTTGTTTTTTAATTGCATTCGCATCTCTAGGAAAGGCAGAAAAACAGAGAGAAAGCGGCAAAAAACAAGAGGCAGAGTATAAGAAGTATATGCAGTCATGTACAGTTGCTGTAGGGTGAGCCCCCAGAATAAACTTAACCGGTAGGCCCTAGGCACCTCAGTCTGGCACTGCTTAGAATCCTCACTTTTCCAGCACCTCTTTACCTATGTACATCTCTGTACAAACATGGGAGTGCAGGTATAGGTCATAGCTTGGAGATTCAGTCTTCTACAGGGGTGGGGAGAAACAGAGGTCTAACCCTCTGTAGATTGTGCTATGGCTATAGCCTATACCCCTCAGAAGCATTTTGTGAACACTGACCTTCTTTCCTTGCACCCCAGAAGATCAGTCACAGGCATAATGCAGGATGCAAGGGAGGGAGTTTTATACTGTCATGCGTTTTGTAGTGTTTCTGTTTTTTCTACAGATTTCCCAATTTGAACTATAATAGATTTATTGGACTGTGTTGGACCAGCATTGGATCAATTTTTTTAATAAAATGGTCAATGGGGGCTTGGGTCAGGTAAAGTTTATTTAAATAAAGTGGTTTTTTTTGTGTTGTGTCCCTGTGCTTCCTTTTCCAGTGTATTCCAGTGCTAGTAATAGAGGTGTTTGACAAATGCAAATGTATTACTAGCACTGGGACTTGGTGTCAGCCTTGGGCGATAAAAAAAACACCACTGGCTCACACCAAGCCCCAGTGCTAGTAATAGAGACATCTGTCAGAAACCTCTTTTGCTAACACTGGAAAAAAATGGAAAAGAAAATACAGTGAAATAACACAAAAATTTAAATAAGCACTCCCTGACACTTTGTAATGCTTGTGGCAATGCTCAAGTACGTACATAGAAAATACTCCAGATAGATTGTCAAGGCCCCAGATAGGTGGGTATGTAGGCAGGCAAAACCCCAGAGAGGGTAAGTAGGCAGGCAAGGCCCAAGGTAGGTAGCTAAAGCCCTAGGAAAGTAGATAGGTATTCATACAAGGCCTCAGGTAGGGGCCTCCCAAGGTAGGAAGGCCCCAGGTAGGTAGACAGGATCCAAGCAAGTTCTTGGGTAGGCTAGTCGTAGTTAGAATAGTAGATCCCAGGTAGGTAAGTAGATAGGCCCCAGGTAGGCCCCAAGTAGGTAGGTAGCAGATAGGCTGCAAGTAGGTAGATAGGCCTCAGGTTGGTAGGCAGCAGAAAGGCCCCAGATAGGTAGGGCCCCATTAAATGAATAAAATAAATAGACTCACCTCTCTCTGTTCAGCATGCCGGCTTCTCCTACTGAAGCCCAGTGCAGGCTATGTGATAGTATCACGTCATTGCGCCACCTGCATGATGACGCATGGCCAACGTGTAGTAGTTTTAAGACCAAGGCCTTAGACCTACTTGGCTGAGTAGTGAGGCAGGATGCCAGTAGCGCTCTGCTCCACTGAAGGCTTTAACTGTTCACACATCGCAAAGACGCGCTGATCCGAGTCATGCTTATGAATGTTTGGGACAAAGGGCCCAGGCATTCTTAGACATGATGTGCTGCTAAGCCCCGCTGGGTCACCAGTGGTGGCATATCCATAGCAGTCACTGCGGTGCTATGGCAATAGTTACGCCACTGATGTGGATGTTACTTTCACATGTACCACCTACCAAAACATTGTTGCTGACCAAAAGCAACCCTACATAGCAAAGGCATCCTCTAATGACAACAGAATAATGAGCCCTATCACACTGCCAAAATTATTTGCTGTGCATGAAAAAATGTTCAGGATGTTAACTTGGCCACTATATTACTCAGAAGCATCTGTTCAGAGCATCTGTGGGTATGCCAGTTGGATCCACCTCACAACTTATAGTATTTACAGGATCTGCTGCCAGATCTTGATACTAAATAGAACAGGGCACCATCAAAGGTTTTTTGGACAGGTCAGAGCTGCTCAAAGAAGACTTGCCAATATTTAAAGTGGTCTTTAAGGAGATTAAGAGTTGCAGCACATAAGGCTTGTGCATAAACCAAACCCCCCTTTTATACAGCACACCCATTTTATACAAACCACACACTTGACTTATGCATGGAGGATGTGGTGTCACCTCACTTTTCTGGCCACTGGATAGCCTATCCAGCATGCAGGAAAGCTGGGTGATGCCACATCAATGAGCTTTCCTCTAGAAACAGAGAAAATGTGAGGCATGGGGGTGGCTACAAAGAGGCTTTAAGTGGGAACAAGTTATTAGCACTGCCTGTGAGGACTTTTAGATATTGAAACTTTTTTTTTCTCAGTGGTTTCTTTTGCTTTTTCTTTTTGTCCCACTATTGAACAAAAACTGACTGCAGCATCTAAGGGATTGAATGGCCAGCATTAGAGCTCGTTCCACTCTTGGCTGCGGCAACTGGAGGTCAGCTGTACATTACAGTCAACTCCCACCGTGGATGGTTTGTTTCTCAGCTTGCACCATCCAAATGATACCTAAGAAACTTGCCAACTCTTTTGGGAGTTCAGGAACATTTCCCTTTTTTCTAGGAGTCTCCCAGACAATCCAGAAGAAATGGCAAGTATGGTGTAAGTGAGTACAAATGAATTTGAGCGAGCGCGAATGAGCATGAGCAAGCGTATGCAAGCAAGAGCAAGCATATATCAGTGAGATGGAGTGTGACTGAGCATGAGAGAGTGAGTGAGTGAGTATCAATGAGTAACCATAAGTGAGTGTGTGTGAACAAGTGTTTGTGACTGGGTGTGTGTAGTGTTTCTGTTCTTTTACAGGTTTCCTCTTTGGACACGTAGGACCAGTCAGACTACATCTGACCATCATTGGATCTATTTATTTATTAAAATGGTTGAAGAGGGATGTTGTCAGGGAGTATTTTTTTAACTCCTCAACGACTGCCCACCGTCTTTTGGTGGCAGGCATTTCAGGTAGTTCGTCTGTAGCGACGTCTCATGGCATCGCTGCAGACACCAGAGTTTGTGGCGCCGCAGCGGCGCTTCGTTCGAGGTTTACTACATAGCCCTGATCCCAGCGCAGCTCCTGCAAGCACCGGGGAGCGGGGGAAACTCCGCACCTCGGTGCTTTAATCCTTTGATTGCCGCGAATCGTCATCGCAACGCAATCAAAGGGTTTCCCTGCTCTGTCGGGTAATCAGGACTCCCGGTGACCCGACAGAGCCCGGGGAATGGATGCACAGTCAGCCCTGGGGACCTAGAGTAGCCCCAGGGCTGTCTGTGTAAGAAGTCAGTGATCAGGACAGACTGTGTGCTGTACTGATCACTGCCTGTGTCAGACTGACACAGATTATAATGTATTAGCATATATGAATATGTGGAAAAAAAAGTAACACAGTTCTCCCTTCATGGAATTTAAAAAATAAAAGTAAAAAAATAAAAAAATAAATAAAAATAAATATTTAATAAAAAATAATTGTGCATACATTACAAACATAAAAATAACTACAAATATTAGGTATCCACACAGCTGTAATAACCTGTGGAATTAATCTAACATGTTATTAAGTGTGAAATATGAATGGTGTAATAAAAATGTAAAAAAAAAAAAAAAATTGAAAAAAAATTCTGCAATTATTTATAAGTGAGCTTAAATTATTCCCCCATACAGTACAACTTGTTGCAAATAAAATGAGGCCTCATACAACTGCATCATTGAAAAAATAAAAAAAAGTTACAACTGTTGAAACGCAAGGAGGCAAAAACTAAAAAAATGTTCTGGTCATTACCTACTTTTCAGGCGTTCGGCTTAAAGGGTTAAATAAAGTATTTATTTTTTTTGCTGTGTTTTTATTTTACCATTTTATTCCAGTGTTCGTTATGGAGGTGTCTGACAGAAACCTCTCCATTACAGCTGACAGTAACCCCATCTCACTATTACCCCAGTACCCAATGAACCGGAAGTACTGGGAAGATGCAAATTATCATCTATTGTCATGGTCTGCTTCTGGGATTGGTATTTTTAGCATGAGAAGGGACCAATATCCATTGATTTCTCCTACATTATAATTCTTCTTCTTTTACCTTGGCTGGTGATTAAAAAAAATGGGGGGCACATCCGCAGTAAGACTATATATTCTATATAGTCTAGCTGAAGGGCAACCTCCTGTACCCTGTGATGTCAGGGCAGTGTTTCATGATGTTTTACTCTGACACCACTGCTACTTAGCAGGAGTCTTGCCAGCTATCCCAGAAAAATTAGCAAGTATGTGTATAGCAATTCTTATAGCCTACATAAGCAAAGATATCAAAGTGTCTATGAAAATCAATAACTTAATAATACAGCTTATGCCCACATCCATCAGCTGTCAGGATAAGGTCAAATGACTCAGAACTACTTTCTGCCATGTCCCCACACATTTATAAATTGGTCAAAAAGCCTTTTTATCCATATCACTTTAGTGTTCAAGGGATTGTCTTACTACAAAGATCAGCTTTCAACTTGTAGGGAACAGTAAATAAAGACATTTTCCAAATAGACTACGTAGTTTATTTTTTTTGTTGAGGAGATAAAAGTAATTTTATCAGCTCAGAGTGCACTCAAGTTTCTGTAGGTTACTGACCTGCTTTACTCTGCTCTCCCCTGCTGTTTGTATTATCTGATAGCAGGAATGATGTCATCACATAGGTCAGCACAGACACCTGGCGGTAGTTTGAGAGCTTGAGTGTTATCTGATCTACTAATTAGTTTCATTTACTTTACTTTAGCTCTGAAGCTTCTCTGAACTTTAGGTAAAAATCTCCTGCACCAAACAAAGAGTAATTAGCAGAACTTTGAATACAGAGCTGATATGCTAATCACTGCCAGAGAACCATGCTCAGCCTGACCAGGAAGAGAGAGGGGCATGAATGAAAGCTGATTTTGGTTCTGAAACATTATGGTGAGACAACCCCTTTAAAGTGACATGCACATGTCAGAGCCTGTACAGCAGCAGACAGACTCCTTACAGTTCTATACTACCTAGCTACAACCACTGGTACTGTTAAATGGCCTCTGAAAAGTGGCACAATTTGTTCTGTTGAGTTTTATATGCTTCTTTCTTAAAATGGAGGAATACAGAGGAAGAGTATTGGCCCATATGTGTCTATGTATGTACATCAAAATAGTACCAATGAAAACTACATCTTATCCCACAAATTATTTCTAAGGTGTTTTTATTGTGTAAAACTAGAACAACTTAAAAAACATTATATCCATATTTGTAACAACCCATAGAATGAAGGTAATCGATACATTGTTTGCACCCCAAAATGATGTCAAAATCTCTCATACAGTTATGACAACAGAAAAGTTAAAAAGTTATGATTGTTGGAAAGTGGCAATGAAAAAATTAGAAAAAAAATGCTTGGTTTTCCCATCTGGCTGTTTTCATACAACCTGCTCTTCACAGCAGCCTCAGGCTCCCACTTTCTGTAAAGCCTGGGGGGAAGTCCTACAGTAGTGACTGACATTTCAGCTCCTATTCATAGTTGCGCCAATTAGAATATCAAGGTAATGTAGGGATTTTGAAAAACAATGACACTGTCCATGCAGAATGTCTGGCTATAAATGTAAGGTAGCAAAGCTGTATTTGTCATGAGAGGAAACCACCAAGATGAACATGGTGACTCTTCTACATTAACATTTCTATCTATGTATTTACATACCAAGCTAAGTGTCCCTCAACAGTTATAGGATGGCACTGAGCTCTACCTGGTAACTAACCCTAAAGGGTTAAATATTCTCTCAGTGAGAAAAATAAGAGATGAGGCGGAGAAACAAATTTGGTCCTGCTGATAAGACACAGCAAGGAGTAATGTCACCAGCTTGGACACTGCTAGAGCAGAGAGGTGGTCAGTAAAATAGAAAAGCATCTGTAAACAAGCAGGAGACCTGCTCTAACTTTGAAATGAAGTGAAATCAGAACACAAATGATTTGATAATAGGATTTGTTTACCTTAGCCTACATATTTAAAGCTAATAAATGAGATGGGAATACACCTTTAAAGGGGTTTTGCCACCATGTAATGTTGACGTGGGAACCTCCAAAATGGGTATTTAATCACTTTTGTAAATATATGTGATTAAAAAAAGTGAAAACTCTGAGAGCTACAGCATTTCTCAACCCCCCTTGGTTACCACAAAGCTTCCCCTAGTCACGACCCAGGAGCTGAAAGGCCGCGCTTGCGTGAATCACTTCTTATCTGATGACAGGCAGAATGAATGGTCTTTTAAGGCACCGGGTAGCAATATGTTTTCTTTTGTATACAGAATAACTAGCTGTAGTGTTATTGGATCCCTGCTGTATCTGATGAAGAAGCTTTCAATCTGCTGTTTAGAATAGGTGTTCTCTTTTGTATACAGAATTCACAAGTTATAGTTTGATTATTTGAGTGAACATGTCACAGGATCCGTTATGCAGGCTCTGTGCTGCGTGGTGTCTGTTGCTCTCTGTGTCTTGCTTAGATTTGTTCATACATTAGCTTCTTAGAGATAAGGTTCTCTGATGTGCCGTCTGAGGCTGTGTCTTGCTGTATTGAATCATGTTGTACGTTTGTTATCACTTAAGTTTTGAGACATCAATTTGGATTCCTCCTCCCCTCCATCCTCTCCACTGCAGCTTCTGATCAGTCTTGATTGTTACATCTTGATCCATGCTGAAGAGTCGTACTGTTTATGTGCAATCCCCTTTAAGGTTAAATATGAGCCTGGTCCTTTAGGGATTAACAGATGTTTGTAATGCCATACAGTAGCATCCATCACCCGTACACTACCATGTACATTTCATTATCTGTTACCGACTCACTGAGAGTTGTTTTTTTTTTGTAAAACTCCCAGCATCAAGAAACGAACAGTTCAGCAACAACATTGGTGTCGATGAGTGAGAAAAATCTCCTAGTTCAGACGGGCTTTAAAAATATCAAAGATTTTTTCTTTATATTTAAAATCCTTAAGCAAACATGCACAAACAAACGAGACCCTTCACCTATGATAGGTGTGTACAATGGAGTTAGACTGCCGACGGTTATCGGAATCACATGACCCTTACTCATGGCTTTTTTTTGTAAACACTCTTTTGGCCCCCATCTGGTAAAGGAATGCTATGGACACATCGGCCTGTACAATGGAAGTTTTCTGAATTTACATGCTAAACATCAGCAAAAAACATAGTGTGAGGCCTTTAACTGACCTTATCGGACTTTTGCATACAGTTATCAGGCTTTTATTTGGTCTTCAGGTCAATTATTGTCATGGCTCCAGTAAATGTAAGTAATTACCTATAGAACAATATTTACTTTTGTGCAATATTTTCACCCAGACTTATTCTTAGAGTCAGTAAATCTATAAATACGAAGGCTAATCAAATAGAATGGATACCATAGATACAAAGAATACCAAAAGAAATTGTACCCAATACAGTCATATAGAAATGTAAAAACAATACTTTATTAAATCTTATTATAAACAATTACAAATATATCGGTAACAGACAAATCACACTCAAATGAAAAATACCCAACTAATCCTACTGAAACATAATACTATACATCATATAGGTGATAATAGAATCAAAACATCACATAAATAAGTACAAAACCATCAATTCTATACGTCACCAAGGATCAGCGGATTAGAATGAACCAAACACCCCGACGCGTGTTTCGCCTGCGCTTTCTCAAGGGGAATCATCAAATTATTCTTAGTCAGCAGAAACTATGAGATATATTTGAGGGTGAGATTGATACCCGTGAGTCTTCTGGTGTCGTATTCCTATCAAATGAGTTGATTAGGAAAAATAATTGCAGCTTAAATTTAGCTTTGCAATGGGATGCTTAGGGATGTATTCATCACATGTATAATGAGCTTCAGAGATGTGTTATAATTGAGTAGACTTTATGTCCCGCTGTGTTTTCTAGAAATATTTGAGTGACAATACCATTATGGACAAAACATTTGTGGCAGTAATTTGACTGCTTTCCTCTGGCAATCCCATGGATGATATTATCTCCATCTCAATGATGTTTAGGAGATAAAAGCTTAGCAGAAATGGATCCAAGAAAATAGAAAAATGTAATTTAAGTCTCAATGATATGCATGTGAACAAAAACTGAATTAAAAATCGCATTATCCAGACACATTTACTAAGAGAATTTGGCAATAAGCAAAATGAATATAAAGAACATACTATAAGCCACAAAATGCATGAAGATGACATCCCGAAGCAGTTCTCTGATTTGGTTGACATATGACAAGCATGGGTGATGGAGGAATGTTTTCTCTGCCTTTCATATGTATAATCATAGAAAAGCAGCATTTGCCATCTCCTTATATCTTTACATTGCAGGTAAATGGTAGGATACTGTGGAAATACCCTGTCAATGCTTCAAACTATCTTCATGACAGACATGTTGAAGGATAATTGTGTTTAGACTTTCCTATTCAGCAAGCAAATGGATGAAAATAGGCTATTTGGTATGTACTGTATACCATTTTCAATTACATGGCAGCACCCTCCTGTGTTTAAAGGATACATGGGCCATGTCACAAATGAAAGTAGGATGTGTAGAGTAAACATTTGTGGATAAGTAGAAAGCTGTAGCAATAAAGGCAGGCTTTGACTGGCCCACAGGAGAGTAGGGAAAATCCTGGGGGGGGCCTGGGCATGGTGGGCTCCTGGGTTGCTTGTCAGGGAGAAAGGCAGAAAGCAAGAAAAAGAGTAGAAGAGTCATGTGTATAGGCATATCTATAGCCATAGCAGACATAGCAGCTACCGTGGATCCCAGAGGTTGAGGGGCCCAATTTCGGTCCAAGTACAATATACCTTTTGTAGAAAATAGGAATTTGGTTGCTTTCTACAAACTAGCACTACAATGTGGGTTCATTGATAAACAGTATCTTACAAAAGTGAGTGAACCCCTAACATTTTTGTAAATATTGTATTACATTTTCATGGGACAACACTGAAGATATAACACTTTGATACAATGTGAAGTAGTCAGTGTAAATTTAGTGTGCCCTCAAAATAACTCAACACACAGCCATCAATTGTGCCCAATTTGCCATTATGTCAATGGTGTCATGTGACTCAATGGTGTCACAAGGTCTCAGGTGTGAATGGGGAGCAGGTGTGTAAAATTTGGTGTTATCGCTCCCACACTTATTCATACTGGTCTCTAGAAATTCAAATTGGCACCTCATGGAAAAGAACTGTCTCAGGATCTGAAAAAAAGAATTGTTGCTCTACATGAAGATGGCCTAGGCTATAAGAAGATTGCCAACACCCTGAAACTGAGCTGCAGCATGGTGCCAAGACCATACAGTGGTTTAATAAGATAGATTCTACTCAGAACAAGCATGGCCAGATTTGACAAAAGAAGTTAAGGGCACGAGCTCAGCGTCATATCCAGAGATTGTCTTCTCACAATAGACGTATGAGTGCTACCAGCATTGCAGCAAAGGTTAACCCCTTAAGGACCCGGCGTTTTTTTGGCTGACACGTTCGTTTTTCCCTCCTCGCCTTCTGCAAGCCATAACTTTTTTATTTTTCCACCTACATAGACACATGAGGGCTTTTATTTTGCGGGACAAGATGTACTTTCTAATGGTGTTATTCACTATACTATAGAATATACTGGGAAACCGCAAAAAAATTCCAAGTGGGACAAATTGTGAAAAAAAATTATTTTCGCCATGTTTGCGGGGGTTTTGCTTTTACAGCGTTCAATCTTCGGTAAAAAAATTCCAATCATTTTCTATTTTTAAAATTTGCGCCACGGCGCCATTTTGTGCGACCAATAACTTTTTTGTACTAACACCTATGGACGTCAGTGAGGGGCATTTTTTGCGGGCTGAAGTGTACTTTTTATCGCTAGCAGTTCGGAATGCATGCGACTTTTTTGATCATTTTTATTCCATTTTTTGAGTGACAAATTTTTTTTCTTCTACGGTGTTCAGCGTACGGGATAAATGATGTTATATTTTTATAGATCGGACTTTTTCGGACGCGGCGATACCAAATATGTGTAACTTTTTTATTATTTTAATGATTTTATTTGTAAAATGGGAAAAGGGGGGTGATTTGAACTTTTAATACTTTTTTTTTTGTACTTTAAAACTTTATTTATTTATTTTTTTTACTGTAACATTTAGTCCCCCTATGGTGCTTGACCACTAGGGGGCGCGATTGTTAATACAACCTAATGCATTGCATAGGCAATGCATTAGGGTGTACAAAGATGGCGGTTTCCCCACTTCCTGTCTGCGGACGGAAGTGGGGCAAACCGTCCAGTGTAAGTAACGGGAGCCTTCACAGGGCTCCCCAACACCATGCCCGGTCGTCGGATCGGCGCAGCATAGCTGCGCTGATGCTGATGACTGTAACGATCGGTGCGCGGCACCGATCGCGTTCATTCAGACGCCGTGGCCATCTTTGCCGCGGTGTCTGATGGGTTAAACAGCGCCAGCGGCACGGAGCCATCCGCCGGTGCTGTTACTGACGGGTGTTTGCGGCGATTAGCCGCTAACACCCGTCGGCAGTGCGGGTAGGTCTCGGAGCAATCCCCCGGCAAAGCCCCTGAGCGGCCCTGGGACGTTCTCATACGCCCAGGGTCGTTAAGGGGTTAAAGAGGTGGAGGGGGTCAGCCTGTCAGTTCTCAGACCATACGTTGCGCATTGCATCAAATTGGTCTTCATGGCTATTGTCCCAGAAGGAAGTCTCTTCTAAAGACCATGCACAAAAAAGCCAGCAAATACAGTGGTGGCCAAAAATATTGGCACCTCTGCTATTCTGTCAGAGAATACTCAGTTTCTTCCTGAAAATGATTGCAATCCCAAATTCTTTGGTATTAATATATTCATTTATTTTGCTTGCAATGAAAAAGCACAAAAGAGAATGAAACAAAAATCAAATCATGGGGGCGTGGCTTGCCAAGCTGGAGGACAGACGCGTGTGACTGAGCTCCATCCTGGGCTAGTAGAATAGAGGGGCAAACGCAGCACAAAATGAGCACCAGACGCGCTAAAAAGAAGGCTACACCTCCTGGGGCTCACCTGGTAGAAGGTGTCCCCATATCGAATTACTTCACCCCGCTCGCGGACCTGCAGGAGGGAGCGACGGGACACTCGCTGGAGCCGGCGCCATCATTGCTCACATTTTTTTTTTTTCTTAACACCACTCCTCCTCCCCATCTTCTTACCCTTTCCTTTCCCCCTCCCCCCTTTTTTTTTTTCTTTTCTTTTCTTTTCTCCTTTTCTCTTTCTTCTTTTATTTTCTCCTTTCCCTATCCCTTCCCCTGCCCTCTCGGCTCCATCGCTCCCTTCCTAACACAGGAGCATGTTGGTTTATCTAGAGTTTGCCCCTCTTTATTATTTTCCATATTAATGTTTGCTTATATTATGCCCGTTGGATGTCTATGTTGACGGCCTTGGATTCCATGTGGAGCCCATTGGGCCACTTCACTTTCCCTGCTGGTCCTTTCCTTGTTCCCAGCATCGGCAAATTAGGTCCCCACATAGGAATGGACAGCCCTATTTGTTGCTGGTCCGTGGCAGTGCTCATGCTGCGAATGTTAGTGGTTTTGCATTTGGAGACGTTCCTAGATCTCCTGCTACCTTTTCCTTCTCTTATGTTAGTTCATATATGTTTCGCCGATCGGTCATTCTTAGATGCGGAGACGGGAGGTGCCGCTGCCTCTTCTTACGAATTGGCGTTACCTCGATCGTCATGACAAATATTAAGGTTTCCTCCTTCAATGTGAAGGGGCTTAACACGCCTGAGAAGAGGTCCCAAATTCTGTACCAGATGCACAAGGCGGGGGCGTCTTCAGGAGACCCACTTCTGCAAAACTAACATGCCCAATTGGAGGAACCGGTACTACCCTGCCTGGTGCCACAGTAGTGCTACTGAGGGAAAGATAAAGGGTGTAGCAGTGCTTTTTCACAAGTCACTGCCCCACCGAGTTTTGGAGATTAAGGAGGACAGCGGCGCCCGATATATTTTTGTGAAATGCAACATACAGGGCCACAACTTCACCATAGCTAATATTTACTCCCCCAACCATGGTCAATTGAGCTTCCTTGCGAGGACCCTGGATGAGCTGAACGCCTTCGCACAAGGCCCCATCGTCCTGTGTGGCGACTTTAATGTCGCCCTTCACTCGCCTCTGGACACGTCCACAGGCAGGTCGTCTGTCCCACTTAATAAAATAAATAAAATCAAAAAGCTTCTGCACGACATGCAATTACGTGATGTATGGCGCCTTACGCATCACAATACGAAGGACTACACCTTCTTTTCCCCTCCCCACCAGAAATATAGTCGCATTGACTATGTCCTGCTGCACCATTCTTTACTTCCAAACGTGAAGACAGCCTCTATTGATCCGATTTTGTTGTCTGATCATGCCCCGGTACACTGTGTGATGCGAATCCCCAACACAAGTCGTAGGGCCTTTTTGTGGAAATTGAATGAGTCTCTCCTCAACGACGCCCTGTGCCTTGCGGAGCTGAAGAATTCTGTCCAGCAGTTTGGGGAAGATCACTCGACAGACTCAACTGCCCCGCAAGTTAAGTGGGAAGCGCTGAAATGTGTTCTCCGGGGCGTGTTAATCAAGCATGGAGCTAGGTTAAAGCGGGAGGCGGGAGCAAAGCTGACAGATATGCTTGACAGACTGCACCTATTGGAGGTCTCTCATAAACAGACATGTACAGACTCAGCGTATAGGGAACTGCTCCAATTGCGCAGTGATCTTCGCCGATTGCTGGACCAGAAAACTAGGAGGTATCAACAGATTTGTGCTAGCTCATTCTACGAATGGAGCAATAAACCCAGTAGAATGCTGGCTAGGGCATTGCACGATAAGAGGGCCTCACTCTATGTTCCATCAATTAAAAATAAGTCAGGCAAGATGGTTCACCTTACCTCGGAAATCCTAGAAAGTTTCCGGACATATTACACAGAGCTCTATAGTCTTCCGAAAGCTCCTCTCTCCTCAAACTCTTTAGGCCTGGCTGAGTTCCTCTCCCGTACAGCCCTCCCTCAGATTGGCAGAGAAAAACTCTCGGCATTGGAGGCCCCTTTCTCTCATGACGAATTGGAAAGCGCGATAAAGGCTCTCCCGTCGGGTAAAAGCCCTGGCCCAGATGGCTACACGTCCAAATTTTACAAATTACTGTGCACGGAGCTGGTGAATCCGTTGTTGAGCTCATTCAACTCGGTTTCGCCCGGCTCTCCCTTCCCTTCCCAATCGCTTCAAGCATATATCACTGTAATCCCGAAGGAGGGGAAGGACCCCTTGCTTTGTTCTAGTTATCGGCCGATCTCTCTCCTGAACACAG
This sequence comes from Phyllomedusa bahiana, assembly GCA_025379985.1. Taxonomy (NCBI): domain Eukaryota; kingdom Metazoa; phylum Chordata; class Amphibia; order Anura; family Hylidae; genus Phyllomedusa; species Phyllomedusa bahiana. The sequence continues at coordinate 125,111 of JAODAL010004042.1, read as the reverse complement.
ATATAAAACTCTTTGCGAAACTACTAGCTACACGGTTGAATTCGATTTTGGGGGAGTTGATTCATTTAGACCAGGTCGGGTTTGTCCCTTCCAGGGAGGCCAGGGATAACAACCTGAAAACATTTTCGATTATCCATCAAGTGCAGAAAAGGGGTGTGCCCTGTATGTTGCTATCACTGGATGCCGAAAAGGCGTTTGATAGAGTTGATTGGTCCTTCATGCAAGCGTCGCTGGTAGATATTGGACTGGGGCCCCTTATGATACAACGAATTATGTCTCTCTATCAGAATCCCCATGCCCAAATAAGAGTTAATGGCTCATTGTCCGCCCCGTTGGAGATACGAAATGGCACCAGGCAGGGGTGCCCTTTGTCGCCCATTCTCTATGTGCTGGTCATGGAGCGCCTGACATTAGATGCAATCCAGATATTCGTGGGGTGACTTTCCAACAGGCCCAATATAAATGTGCGCCATTTGCAGACGACCTCCTGCTATATGTCACGGAGCCCCTGATTACTCTCCCGGTCTTGATGGCCTCCCTGAGACTCTTTGGAACTTTTTCCAACTTTAAAATAAATCTAAATAAATGCACTGCTCTCAGTCTGGGTCTGGGGGACGACATGGTGGACATATTAAAGGCTAATTTTCCATTTGTCTGGTCGACCACGTCCTTTAAATACCTAGGAGTTAATATCCCCGCTGACCTCCAGCTAACTGTAGATCTTAATTATATCTCTCTGATGTGTGTAATCATGGCTGATCTGGCTCGGTGGAATAAAAAGGACTTTTCTTGGTTGGGTCGGGTTAGCATCATTAAGATGAACGTGTTACCGAGATTGCTGTACCTGTTCCAGACCATACCTTTCTTGTTGCCTAAGTCCTTCTTTCAATCCTTAGACAAGCACTTCCGAGACTTCATATGGGCGGGTAAGAAACCTAGGATTGCGAGATCGACACTAATCAGGCCAAAAAAAGAGGGTGGTCTTGCCCTGCCAGACCTTAAAGCGTACTACGTCGCCTCGGTGGCAGTGCGATTTGTTAATTGGTTCCGCAGTAGGGACTCAAAACTCTGGGTTGACTTGGAAGAACAGATCTATGGTGCGCCTTTGTCTAACCTCCCCTGGCTGCATGCTTCTGACTTACGTAAAACAGATATTCTTGCCCTGCCACTGGTGATGCAGCACTCCCTGCTTGCTTGGCGCGCCTATGGCGGGCGTATGGACCTTTTCACTCCTGACGGCCCTCTGACTCCGGTGCTCCACAACCCTGCACTGGACTTAGGGAACCTGGCTAAAGTTGCAACTAGACTCGGTGTCAAAAAACAATTAGTGTTCAGGGACATCACTTCTTCTTCATCGCTGTTTGCGATGGAGGAAGTGTCCTCTGTGCTGTGCCCTTTGCCGCTTAACTGGCTCACGTTTATGCAGATCGCACACTTTTATGCCAGAAACAAACAGAAGCTTAATCTGCACAGGGACCTACGCCCGTTCGAGCAGATCTGCGTGAGGCCTCAGTTGCCTTCTCATCTTATCTCACAGATATATGAGCTCCTTATCTGCTCCTTGACCACACGAGGTCCGACGTACCGGGAGGGCTGGGCCAGGGAGTTGCAGGGTTCCCTCTCGGAAGAGGACTGGGAAAAGGCTAGTGTCCTAGCGTACAAGGCACTTACTCCCTGCCGGTTACAAGAGCTCAACTTTAAGGTGATGTCGCGATGGTACCGTGTACCTGCCCTGCTCCATGCCGCCTTTCCCACGGTCCCTGAGTCTTGCTGGAGATGTGGATCTGCGGTGGGCACCATGACACATATATGGTGGGATTGCCCAGAGATTCAGCCTTTCTGGATTAAGGTGATAGAGGTAATAGAGAGGGTAGTGGGAATAAGGCTGCAGAATGACCCTCGAGTACTGCTTCTGTTTATTATCCCCCTTCCCATGTCGGTCCTACAAGGCAGCCTAACAGTGTTCATGTTAACCGCTGCTAAGGCCTTGATACCCCGACTGTGGAGATCTACTGAAACTCCTACTGTCGCGGGATGGTTTAAGGAGATTTTTTCCCTCCAGCGTATGGAGGAACTCAGGGCCGACAGGGGAATGACAATGGATAAATACTATACCACATGGTCAGAATGGTTGTCATTCTGCGCTTCACCGGAGTATGCGACTCTAGCATGAGAAGCTTCTTGAGTGTCTTGGGAAGACCTTTGCTCGGACCCCCCCCCCCCCCCCCGAGTGCATTTTCCCCTCATGATACACTGGTAGAGGGTGCCTCCCCGTTTCCTTTTGACCGAGTACTTGACCGCTAGGGGGCACAATCACTTGTGCAACCTTCTGCATTTTCCAGATAATGCAAAAGGGTGTACCAAGATAGCGGTTCTATTATTTCATGCCTGTTTTCAAGCTGCCATTGTAACCAATCTGCATTCAGCCATCTTTTCACAGAGGGTTGGCCATGAGAGGGAGGGACAGTGTGGCGATCGCAGCCTCGGCATCAAAAGGGTTAAACAGCTGGCTCAGATTTCTGTTGTTAGCAGAAGGTGTCAGCTTTAATATTCAGCTGGAGACTGCTGCATATGGAGCAGGCTCAACATGCAGCCCTGCTCCATTTGATGTATTTAGTACGTCAAGTATTGGTAGAGATTGAATAGAAATATATCTAAATACAAGATAAAGTGGGTGAAAAAGAAAGATATAGAAATGTTTCTGATCAGAAATTCATGCAGCTAAAAGATTCTAGAATTACTTTAACAAATGTCCTGGTGGTATGGGTGCATTAAAATGGGCACCTTTTCCCTATTAATTTAAATGCCACGGCCACAATCGCCGCGGCGTGTTGTGGGTTAAAACAGCACGGAATGAAGCCGGCTCCATTCCGTGCTGTTACCTTTGGGTGGCAATTACAATTTTGTTTACTTTCCAGTGTCATTAAGGGTAAAGCAATACAGATTGGCCAAGGCCTGCAGCAATCAGTGTGTGGGGGGAGGGTTGCAGGCACTGATTATAGGCAGTTTGCCATGTTGGGCAGTTAGTTCCAGTTCTAGCTGGGCTTCACCGGAGTATGCGACTCTAGCATGAGAGGCTTCTTGAGTGTCTTGGGAAGACCTTTGCTCGTACCCCCCCTCCCTCCCCCCCCCCCCCCCCGAGTGCATTTTCCCCCTCATGATGCACTGGAAAGAGGGTGCCTCCCCGTTTCCTTTTGTGCATCTTGGACGACCGATCCGGCTAGTTTTCTTTTCAGTTCATCTGTTAGGACAAACTGTTTATTTTTACATGGTGGAGGACCGTTCAAATATGATATAGGCATCATAGGTGCAATGTTTATAGATTTCTAGAATGTCTTATTACTGTCATTATGCTTTTGAGCTTTCCGCGGGAATGTATCTGCCTCCTAGACTTTCTCCCCGGGCCGATCTGGTCAACTTGACGCCTTCGCGCCAGGTGTGAATTTCTTATTGTGATATTATAGTTTTGATACTACTGCTATATCCTCACTATGTACTGTACTGTCATTTACTCTACTATGTTTGTAATACTATGTTTTTAATAAAGCCTGTTGAATTTGAAAAAAAAAAAAATCAAATCATTGATCATTTCACACAAAACTCCAGAAATGGGCCAGACAAAAGTATTGGCACCCTCAGCCTAATACTTGGTAGCACAACCTTTAGCCAAAATAACTGCGAACAACCGCTTCCAGTTACCATCAATGAGTTTCTTACAATGCTCTGCTGGAATTTTAGACCATTCTTCTTTGGCAAACTGCTCCAGGTCCCTGAGATTTGAAGGTGCCTTCTCCAAACTGCCATTTTGAGATCTCACCACAGGTGTTCTATGGATTCAGGTCTGGACTCATTGCTGGCCACTTTAGAAGTCTCCAGTGCTTTCTCTCAAACCATTTTGTCGTGCTTTTTGAAGTGTGTTTTTGGGTCATTGTCCTGCTGGAAGACCCATGACCTCTGATGGAGACCCAGCTTTCTCAAACTGTGCCCTACATTATGCTGCAAAATTTGTTGTTAGTCTTCAGATTTCATAATGCCATGAACACAGTCAAGCAGTCCAGTGCCAGAGCCAGCAAAGCAAACCCAAAACATCAGGGAACCTCCGCCATGTTTGACTGTAGGGACCGTGTTCTTTTCTTTGAATGCCTCTTTTTTTCCTGTAAACTCTATGTTGATGCCTTTTCCCAAAAAGCTCTACTTTTGTCTCATCTGACCAGAGAACATTTTTCCAAAACGTTTTAGGCTTTCTCAGGTAAGTTTTGGCAAACTCCAGCCTGGCTTTTTTATGTCTCGGGGTAAGAAGTGGGGTCTTACTGGGTATCCTACAATACAGTCCCTTTTCATTCAGACGCCGACGGATAGTACGGATTGACATTGTTGTACCCTTGGACTGCAGGGCAGCTTGAACTTGTTTGGATGTTAGTCAAGGTTCTTTATCCACCATCCGCACAATATTGCGTTGAAATCTCTCGTCAATTTTTCTTTTCCGTCCACATCTAGGGAGGTTAGCCACAGTGCCATCGGCTTTAAACTTCTTGATGACACTGCGTACGGTAGACACAGGAACATTCAGGTCTTTGGAGATGGACTTGTAGCCTTGAGCTTGCTCATGCTTCCTCACAATTGGGATTCTCAAGTCCTCAGACAGTTCGTTGGTCTTCTTTCTTTTCTCCATGCTCAATGTGGTCCACACAAGGACACAGGACAGAGGTTGAGTCAACTTTAATCCATGTCAACTGGCTGCAAGGATGATTTAGTTTTTGCCAACACCTGTTAGGTGCCACAGGTAAGTTACAGGTGCTGTTAATTACACAAATTAGAGAAGCATCACATGATTTTTCAAACAGTGCCAATACTTTTGTCACACCCCCTTTTTTATGTTTGGTGTGGAATTAGATCCAATTTGGCTTTATGACAATTATTTTTGTGGTTTTCCATTGAAGACAAATTAAATGAAGATAATAATACCAAAGAATTTGTGATTGCAATTATTTTCAGGAAGAAACTGAGTATTATCTGACAGAATTGCAGGGGTGCCAATACTTTTGGCCACCACTGTAGATAAGTAAATTAAGGACATGGATTTCTGGAACCATGTTCTGTGGTCTGATGAGACCAAGATAAATTTATTTTTTCAATCATTAGGTGGAGGGAGCCCATTTTATTTTGCTATGGGGCAAATGAATTCTAGTTAGGCCCTTGGTCATGTACAGTATGTGCAGTCATGTAGAGTAGTTGTAGGGTGGACCCCAAGAATTAATTTCACTACTGGGCCCAAAAAAATCAGCTTCACTAGTGGGCCCCCAAAAATCAACTCAACTAGTGCACTAGACATCCTAGTCTGACACTGATTAAAGGGGTATTCTCATCTCACACATTGATGGCAAATTGGTAGGATATACCATCAACTTGTAATAGGTGCAGGTCCCAACCTACTCTCCTTTCTGATTGGAGACTTTCGAGGACCCATTTTCAAGATAGATTTGAATCCCAAAGGTAGAACCTGCACCTATTATACTTTGACAAAATATCCTATCAAGATGCCACCCATGTATGAGATGGGAACCCCTTCCCACCAGGTGGTAAAAAATTTTTGACTCTTCATTTTTTTCCTCCCTGCCTTCCAAAAGCCATAACTTATTTTATTTTTCCATCTTTATAGACATATGGCGACTTTTTGTGGTACAATATGTACTTTTTAATAGGTCATTAACCATACCATATAATGTACAGGAAAAACTAAAACAAATTCTGAGTGGGGTAAAATGTGTAAAAAAAAAATTACTTGCAATATGTTTGCCAGGGTTTTTTTTTATTACGTTTATTCTTCAATAAAAGTTATGTGCTATTTGTATTCTACAGGTCGATAAGATCCGGTGATACCAAATATGTCGGTTTTCGTTATGTTTTGTAATTTTAAAAAAATAAAAACATTTTCTATCTCTTAACATTGTGCAGCAGTGCCATTTTCTGAGTCCAATAACTTTTTTGTTTTTACATCTAAGGACCAGAGTAAGGGTAGAAGTATAGTTCTTATTGGTACCATTTTGGGAAACATGTGACTTTCTGATCACTTTTTAGTCTATTTTTTGGGGGGACGTGAATTGACCAAAAAATTCAGTTTTGTCATTTGGATTTTGTTTCGTGCATATTTTAATAAATAAGACTTTTACAGACATGGCGATACCAGTTATGGGTAACTTACTTTTTTAATTATTATTCTTTTAGTTGTTTATTTTAACATGCAGTTCCCCCAGAGTACTTGACCGCTAGGGGGCACAATCACTTGTGCATCCTTCTGCATTATATAGATAATGCAAAAGGGTGTACCAAGATAGCGGTTCTATTATTTCCTGCCTGTTTTCAAGCTGCCATTGTAACCAATCTGCATTCAGCCATCTTTTCACAGAGGGTTGGCCATGAGAGGGAGGGACAGTGTGGCGATCGCAGCCTCGGCATCAAAAGGGTTAAACAACTGGCTCAGATTTCTGTTGTTAGCAGAAGGTGTCAGCTTTAATATTCAGCTGGAGACTGCTGCATATGGAGCAGGCTCAACATGCAGCCCTGCTCCATTTGATGTACTAGTACGTCAAGTATTGGTAAGAGATTGAATAGTATATATCTGATACAAGATAAAGTGGGTGAAAAAGAAAGATATAGAAATGTTTCTGTAAATAAATAAATGAAGCTAAAGATTCTAGAATTACATAACAAATGTCCTGGTGGTATGGGTGCATTAAAATGGGCACCGTTTCCTATTAATTTAGATGCCACGGCCACAATCGCCGCGGCGTGTTGTGGATTAAACAGCACGGAATGAAGCCGGCTCCATTCCGTGCTGTTACCTTTGGGTGGCAATTACAATTCTGTTTACGTCCAGTGTCATTAAGGGGTAAAGCAATACAGATTGGCCAAGGCCTGCAGGCAATCAGTGTGATGATGGGAGGGGTTGCAGGTACTGATTATAGGCAGTTTGCCATGTTGGGCAGTTAGTTCCAGTTCTAGCTGTAAATTTTGTTAGCGTTTACGAATCCTGCTACAAAAAGTTCTTTATGCCTGGTGGGAGCACCGGGCCATATTTAGCATACACAATACTTTTGCTAAGAGTGTGGTCTGGTATGGGCGTTACATTGATGACCTCCTATTAGTGTCGGAGGGAGATGTGATGTCCATACCAGACTTTATCCCGTATGCTAACAACAACACTTGTAATTTGCGGTTTACATATGTGGTTAATGAAGTACTGTGTCAGACTGGCTACATGTAGTGGCCTGTTGCTGCCACTAGGTGGAGATATACCAGAGTGGTATATACAACATGCCACCAAGGATACCTGGCCTTGGTGGGATAAGAGCCAGCTGTATGTTTTGTCAGCCACTCTAAGTGGTTGGCAACTATATAGGATTAGTTTGGCTTTTCAGCCGTTCCTGGGTTGGCTCTTATTGGGAGTAGACAATGCGTTGGGTGGGCATCTACTGCCCATGTTCCAGGCCACATTGTGGATAGGGCTCGGGAGTCCTATAAAAAGCCGGGTCTTTCAGGTGTACAGGGGGCGTGGTCTGCGACCTGGGAGTAGGGAGCAGAGGAGCTGGAGAGAGGCTCTTGCCCCCACAGAGACTCGGAGAGAAGTCTGACCCCAGTGTGGGGAAAGTGTGTATGGTGCTCGGCGATAGGCCGAGGCCATTGGTAGAGAGGGTGTTCTACATTATGTGTATTTAGTGGCCAGACGGCCTGAGGTTTTGTTTTGTTTTGTTATCCTGTGCCTTAATAAAGCTGGTTAAGGCCAGAGTTAAACCGAACTCTGCTGTCAGTGTGCCAATCCGTTTTACAAAAGCGGCGATTCGGGAGCTAAAGAACCCCCAGGACGGGCCAGGAGGGCGTCCAGATGAGAGCGGATCGTTACCTATGGTGGAAGATGCCGTGGGCATAATTGGCACGGACTGAGCAGAGTTGGCACAGGTGAAGTTGTGCTGCACAGAAAATTTAAAGGGCCGGAGGCCTAACTGTGAAGCAATGCTGCTGAAAGAGACTGTGTTGCTGCCAGAGTTGTGTTTTTCCCACTTACCATGGAGGACATTTTTGAGCTGGTGCTTCGTATGACCACCCAGCCGGCAGTGCCACAGCACCATGACCGACCAAAGCCAGGTCGGCCTTCCAAGGACAAGCGGAGCAACAGATCTCAACAGCCGAGAACCGCCACTGTCCAGCAGGAGGAGCTGTGCTGGGTGAGCCATAGAGCGGGATGTGCTCCTGAGGGTCCTGTGATCTGGAGGGCAGAGGACACGCTGCCATGGATGCATTGGTTGCGGGTGGATGGTCTCCCACTGTGTGTCGACATGGATTGTCACCAGGATGTCTCTAAAGTGCACCCACACATCGTACCCAGTGTGAGGACCCGACCAGACTCCGCTAAGACCGTTCCAATGCATTTTAAGACTTGTTGTGGGACTGTTATCCATTTACTAATGGTTTGTGAAAACCTGCAGTCCGGCTGTCTACTTGGCAGAGACTTCCCCCATTTTGAGCACTTGTAGGCAACCGCCAGGGTGTCGGGCAGAGGAAGTGACTGTTCCTGGGAAGTGCCCCCGAGGAGTATGCGGTGCCGTGCTTACACATGACCACAGAAGAGCCTGGTTAGAAGTCCAAGAGAGTACCTGAGGACTGACACCAAATTAACTTTGGACTGGATAGACATTCTATATGATCTCTGTGTTAGTCAGGACGTATGCCATAACAATTACCTGCTGTGTTGCCTGTGGGGGAGGGTAACACCCAGGGCCGGACTGGGAATAAAAATCAGCCATGGCACAAAGCCCCCAGCAGCCCCCATTAACTAATATCCGCTTAAAAATCATTCCCCTATGTTCTCGCGCACCTCGCCACTTTCTAAAATAAACTACACTATGTAAGGCTTGACTTTCACACAGAAGCGTTTTTGATGTGGTTTTTGGTGCGATTTTTGTGCAGAAGGCAGAGCAGTTAATGCTGTACATTCTACACAAAAAATGCAACCATAACCGCTCCGTGTGATCATAAGCCCCCTACCACAAGCAAGAAAGAAACCTGGTGCAGGGGGAAGAAAACACTCTCATCACAAGTCAGTGTGCGACTTACAATCATGGACATAGCCGCACACTATGACACTATACAAGAACAACATAACTAGAGAAGGGCGAATTGATTCAGACGAAGTGGAATTCGTTATATAATTTCATGACAAACACGTTCTGAACGAAGCGACGAACTTGGGGTTACTTCGGGTGAAACGAAGATGTGCATTTCATTGATAAAATGGCTGCGAGCACTCTCTGGCTTACGGGGCAAAGCACCTCTGGGAGACACGAAGGGCATGAGCCTTGCAGACATGTACGCAGAGATTAAGCCAACATCAGAGACCGGCGGGAATTCTACATGACGTCACCTACACTATTTTTACATAGAAGTCTGGCGCGACGCTGGAGCTCACCCCCTCTACACTGTTCTCTTATACTCGGGAAGGTGCTGCTGCAGGCTGATAGCTCTTACTGAAAGAACTTATTTTTTATACAGCGATTTTGTCGGGTGTACTCAACTTTTCTCAGAGACCTGCTTCACACATAAACGTATCTATTATTCTGAAATCCTAGTATTGTCTAACCACTGCAGCCGCATATACATTTTAAATCCTATCTGCTATTACAGCACATTGAATATCCAAGGGGGATCTAAAGCCACTTCCTGTTGTATTCATTTAAAAAACAGCGGTTTTTACAATACAAATACCACTTCATTTTGGCTGCTCAATTCTTTGGCGCAATTTGCATCCAGGGTTAATTAAGCGTTGTTTTCAGCTGTGGTGACTCCAAGAAACCTCATGATTTCACCGGCCAAATATATACCTTTTTCCTTAGTATCTAATTAACACAAAGGTTAATTACAATTTTATCTTTGTGTGTGGCGGTACAAAAACACGGCATTGTAACTATGCTACAAAGCTAGTAATTTTGTGGGTGCTCAATTCTTTGGCGCAAATTGTCTATTATTCGCAAGGTGGTTAATTTAAGCTTGTTTTTCAGCCTGTGGTGACACACCAAGAGCAACCGTCATTTTCACCGCCAAAATATATATATTTTTCCTGTAGTCTAATTCACAAGCAAAGGTGAGAATTACAATTTTATCTCCTTGTTGTGGCTTAAACACACGGCATTGTAATAACGACTACAAAGCTAGTAGTTTGTGGTGGCTCAATTCTTTGGCGCAATTACATCCAGGAGTTTAATTAAGCGTTGTTTGTTCAGCTGTGGTGACTTCCAAGAAACCGTCAGGGGCAAGTCTGGTGTAGCAGCCCGCCCAGAAGTTGGTGGGAGGAGCCTGTCGGTGCTGCTGTGCTGATCTGAGGACCTGTGTGAAGCTAGGTAGGGGAGACCCTTGCCTAGTGAAGCCGTACTGCCCTGGGACCTTTGGCTGAGGACTTACTCTACCATTGTGATAGCCCGCGCGTTTCTTCATCTGCTTTCCCATGGGGGTGGCAGCCCCCTGGGGGCCGGGGAGACACCCAGGACAAGGACTTGCTCTTCATGTGGAGTATATACGTGCTTTGATGCATTAAGTTTAATTACCACCTATTACACTGCTCTGGTGAAGATTTGTGTTGGAACAGGTTTTCATAGCCCAAAAAAAAAAAGAGAGACCCCTTTACCATCTGGGAAGTGAAGTGCCCCAGATGGACCAACCATCCTTTCCTGCGGGGGTGGCAGGCCCCCCAGGAGGCGCGGGATGCCACTAACGATCATTGGAACAGCAAGCAGACAGAGCGTCTCTCGCTCCCCGTCTGTGCCGCGGGGAGTGTGGCTACCATGCGACCGCCAGTGGCCCATTCTGCTATCTCTGTCAGGCAGCCCGGGAGAACCGCAGAAATGGGGGGACATTCGATGCTGTAAGCGGAGGCAAGGTTGAAGGCAGCAGGGCAAGGACTAAGGATGCCTATAAACAGCGGAGGTGGAGAAACTGGGGCTCCATGCTTTGAGGAGAAGGAGTCAGTGAGCCATTCATCCCGGTCACCCCGAAACTCAGCAAGATTAACCAAGGCCTGGGGCAAAGGATTTGCGTGGACAAGTCAAGATCTACAGGTACAAGACACCAGCGCAATCAAATATGGGGGCCACCAAGCGAGGTCCGATATCAGCAGCATCAACCGTCCTGAAGGAAGATCTAACGAGCTGATGGAGGAAGACTGGGATAGCAAGCCTGGAAGGAGCGGGGCATCTTCCAGTGAGAAGCTGCTAAATGAATGAAAGGTTCCTGATACAATTTCGAACAGGACACGCGATCGGCATAGATGCTCTGCAGCCAAGCATGGTCGGGCGGCAAGCCCCGGAGCGCGAGGAGGAGGCGGAGCGACCGAACGAGGTGACCGTGCAGTCATCCAGATCACGCCCAGGAGAGGAGTGCGATGGCAAATTACCTGGAGGTGCCGAAGCGGGACGCGAGTTCCGGCCTCGTGTGCTCCACGCGTTCGCGCGCGCGTTGCAGATGCGGCAAGACCGGAGCATGGAAGACGGAAGTCCGGGCCGGACCGGAAGTTGGCGTTGTGGCCACGTTGGGCAGCCGGTCGCCATCTTGGACGAGGGCAGGCAAGACTGCGCAAGGCGCAGTGAAGAACCCCGGCGCCGGCAAGTGTGACGGCGAGATGTCGGCAGGTAACTCCCGCCCTGTGCTAGCGGAGACGGCCGCGACTGGCCGCCGCCATGATGAAAAGGGGGCAGGAGATCCCGCATCTGCGGGAAAGCCCCCACACCTAGGGATAGAGCAGACTGATAGCCATCCAATTAGAATGGAAGGGGGAGGGCAGAAGCCTGGGACCGTCAAGCAATCCCCATAGTGGACAAGGAAAAAAGGGCGGGGCGTCGCCCGAACAACCTGCCCGAAGAGGCTAGTCGAGCAGGCAAATTCCTAAGACAAATAATACTGCTCCATAGTACAATCACAGCAAAGCATACGGCGAGTCATCAATATTTCCAGCAGCCATCTCAAAGGTGCAAGACATTCTACAGTCCAGACAGAGGCAACATCGGGGTAGCCCAGTGAAAAGTGGAAGGCAGCTGGATCTCAGGCAATCAACGCCCCACTGCCCAGTCAAGAAAAGAAAACGACAGTGAGGACTCAGCCAACTCCTGCGACATGGCCTTGAGGGAGATCGAGAAAATAGAATCCCCTGCGCGGATGGCTGGCTTGGTCTTCGGGGATGAAGAATTGCCCACGAAGAAGACACCCTTTTAGTACAAGAACAAGAGCAAGAAGCAAAAGAAGCTGATGAGTGGGGTCCCCCGGGACCAGGCTAGTCTATGGGCCAGAGTCGAGGTGCGGGTTCGCAGAAGCCGGGGCAGCTTGCAAAGCTGCCTCAGAACCGACTCTCCACCGCGGTGTCTCGTAGCCTTGTAATAGTGGCTTCTAGGACTACGGAGCGGCAAGCCGTAAGGGGAAGAAACGTCTGGAACGGCTGGTATCCTGTAGCCGAGCAGCTTCTTTTTATTTCAAGGAGCGCACGGGTGATGGTCCTCACCCAGGTACAGGAAGGTTCTTCAACACCTCCGAGAGGGCTCCCTGATAGGGGGGAGCCCTTGAAGAAAACCCCAGACTGCTCACCTGAGAGTCGTGGAGGGAGTCCCTCAAAGGGCAAACAAGACAGACAGGGGGGTGAACTCCGCTGGTGAGGCAGGAGGGCAAGAAGGCACCAGTGGAGTGATCCCCAAAAAAAGGTAACAGGAGATAAAGCTCAAGTAACACCCACCCCGAGGCCAATGCGTTACTGGGTATCCGTGGGCAAGACCATATGGTAAAACAGTCAGGGATGGCGGAGTTCTGTCTCCCAATGACGTTTAAGTGTGGTTGCCATGATACTGCTTGGTCCAGAAGATATAACTAGCACTGGATAAAGATGGTAGTATGATTAAGGATGATAGTAAGGTTGTTAAGATAAAAGCGAGAGTGTGTATACAACCCCTGTGAAAAGGGTCGGTGCTGTGAGGGTCCTGGCATCGACCGATGGTGATCCATCAGGTTACCCCACACCGGCGCAGTGGAGCTGTCTCCACTCAGAAAATATACCCATAAGCTACGCAAGCGTGGCTAGGTGGAGGGCGGGACACTCACCCTCCTTACCATCAGGAGCCTGGGACGTTGCAGGTTTGCAGCGCTCATCCTGGATGCCCTAAGAAGGGGAGAGGACGACCAGAAAGAGGGTATCAAATGAAGTGTACCTCTCTTTCTGTATCGACAGATTCGGAAATAGCGGACCTTTCCGAGAGATCCCTAAGCGGGTGAGTTTACATGGGCACTTCCCACAGGGGCCAGGACAGGTATGGCCGTAAGGAACGTAGTCTAGGCTAACTAGGAGGGCAGTTGATCGTGTCCCGCCTCGATCTAGAGCTGGTGGAGCTCTCCTGGGTATGCAGTTCAGAGCAAGTGACATCTTAGGCTCTGATTCCCACTCCCTACGCACATCGTGTTATGACGTCAGTTTTCGCTTCGTAGAACCCAAATGGAGGTCGCACGAGGGGCTGGAGCTCTGTCTGTCGAATTACGGACTGGCCAAAACTCCACCCTGAATGGTCCCATTTCCTGTGTGACCAATATCACGGCCAAAGCGAGGTGAGAAGTGACCGTTATCACCCCATACAGAATCTCTCTCTTGCTACGAAAGTCATACTTGCTGTGAGTGGCGCTAGTGCGGTGAGGACATGGGGTCCCCCGAGAAAACAAGGATGAGTTTGGGTATTGGTCAGTGCATGGACGTTTTATCTGGTTAAAACTGAAGCGTCTAGAGGCACGGTTTACCCACACATCCATCGGCCCCTTCCTCGGGCGGTCATCTATCACAGGTGTTCAACAGGGCCCAGCCGAAGCTGTGTCACAAATGCGACAGTCCAGGCCACTTTCAGCGCAGGCTGCAGGGTGGCAGAAATGTGCCTGTGTCGGCGCGGAGGGCATTTTGGCTCCGCGTGGTGACCAGACGTTCTTCTGACCACTGCTTTGTGGGACTCCGTCGGAACATACCCAGTTCAGGGCTGACTGTCCCGCAGTCCCTTGTCCATACGTTGCGGTTTTCCTCTTGCCCCTGCATGGAGGTAGGTGGGTCCTCTGCGGCTAGGTACCATGGCGGAAAGGGGGCCGGGGTCGTGAGGACGGAAACAGACATGGGTCCTTCCAGAGCAGCGCCGCCAGGAGAGGCGCAGGCGGAGTAGAGGGGAGCTGGGGGTAACCCTTGGCCCCTCCTCAGGTCCGGCCCCCATTGTTGCTGAGGCCCCAGCAGAGAGCGAGCTGAGCGAGGAGGAAGGGCGGTTAGAGCGAGAGGGCCTTCTCCCCAATGACTCCGTTATGACATTTCCGGTGAGTCCAGTGGAGAGGGAAAAAGAAGAAAAGAGCAAGGGTAGCAGGAGGCAAAGGGGAGAGGGGACTCCTAAAACCCCCTTCCCTGAGCCTCCCGGCCAGGTCGGCCCTCGAGGGAAGCCGCAGCACCCTTCCTCCCCTCTGATAGTTCCGCGTCATAATAAGTCTCGCCCGTCACTCGAGGACGTCATCCCCCTCCTCGGGTGAAGTGCGAAGGTGCGGCGGTTGCGGTGCACCGGGGGGAGCCGAGCTCCCGAGTTCCACTGGGACAAGTTTCCTCAGGGAAGGGGCTGGCCGGATCCGGCTGGTGGAGGGTGAAACACATGGACTCCTCTCGTCTGCCTGAAAGACGTACGAGCCAGGACACGGAGGGGGTCCACAGGTTCTAAGATGGAACAGGCTCGAAAAGAACATGCCAGGGCCCCCCAAAAAAAAAATTCTATAGGAGTCAGAGTGACTCAGCAATCCCTAGGTTGAGGGGTCCCAAAAACAAAGGGGGTTCAGCAGATGGACATAACTAAGATGGACGGGTCAAGGCCAGTGGGAAGGCCAAGGACAAGACCAAATGAAATGGAGGTCTGGATTTAACGTAATTTTCTAAGTAGTTTTGGTTATTTCTGTTCTTTTCATGAACAAAGTCTTTCTATATTCATAATTTTCTATGTATTTTTCTGTGGTTGTTAAAGGTGGTTGACAGCAGGGGCTCTCTAACAACCATCAACCAAGGATGGCGATGCCCGTCCCTCTCCGTTGAAGCTGGCTCCATTAACGTAGTCCAGTCATCAGATCGAATGCGGCACGATATACGGCGTTTGATTTTCTCGGCCGTGTTGAAGCCAACATTTTATTTTTGCAGGAAACAAGGCTGAATACCATCGCAGCATTAACAAAGGCCCGGAGGAGTGGCTGCTTCGGCTTCGTTCTGGTCCCGACGCATCCGATCCGGATTCCGGAGTGGCGGTCCTTTTACCGCACGGTTAAAAGCGACGGGTAATGGAGATAGAGAGGCGAGGTGCTATGGCTTATCGACGCGATATGGACGGGGCAGAGGCCTACGCCTCATTAATATCAAATGCCCCCCAGACTAAGTGGGAGCGCAAAAGCCTTTTCATGAATGGTGAACCCCTCCTTTTCTATCTAGCCGTCAGGTGATCTTTGAGTGATGTATTAACAGCCATCATGAGGCCTTCAGATAGGGGAGGCTCCAGAGATCAGCCTGGGCTTGAAAGTGTTCACTTCAATCAGCATAGCCTCAGATGCTCGATAGCCTGGTCGGACCTTCCCCATACAGGAGCTCCCAGGTCCCACCCCGGTTACACATTTTTTAGGGGTATATAGTAGGTCCCGTATAGATAGGAGGAGACCCTTTCGTCACCGGTGTCCGTGACGGAAGTGGAATTCTCTGACCACTGTTTAATTTCTTTTTCTTTGAATGTTTCAGAGACTCCACGGATGGGCACAAGGGATACTGGAGGCTGTAATCCGCTCTCCTGGAGGAAGCAGATGCAAGACACATCCTTTGAGGAATTTTCTTCACAGAAGCCAAGGTACCTTTAATAGGTTCGACTGCAGGCAGTAAGACCGAGTGGTGGCGAGACTGGTTTAATAGACTCAAAGAGGCAGCGAAGTTCTTCCGCAGCTCATCGCGGCCTCAGAGCACTGAGCAGGTACCTCGCACTGTATCAGGGCCCTGAGGAGTGAGAAACTCAGCAGCCTAGCTCGATAGCGCTGGTGATCCGCGAGGACATCTTCTCAGAGGTGAAAGCTCTCCTGAGTCTGGTGCCCAGTAGCGGGATACGACAACCTCGTCTTTAGTTCTTAGAGAGGATTTCGGCAGGTACCCTTCGAGCTCCCCCGACCCCTACAAGAGCCCTCAGGTGAAGGACAGTTTTTACCTGGTATGTGCCTGGATTGATATACATGATCACTGAATCGTTTCGCGATTCAGGATCACTGGAGGTCTGTCAGGAGCATACATACCATGCCTCTTAGGGAGAGAAGGAACTCGACCGGGATGAGATGTCGGTTTTCCTGGCAGAAGCCATACCTGAAGCCAGGGTACCCCTCTCTGATGTTTTGGCAGAGGAGATCTACTGAAAGAGGAAGTGAAGCGGCTCTATTTGACGGACGCTTATAGTCCGAAGAGAAATCGCCAGGTCCTATCAGGACTTTAAGAATCTTGGCTCCCGCTTCGGGGGATTGTTGGACCAGATGCGTATCAAACGAGTTGCTGCTACCTCGGGTACACTATCCCCTGTTCAATCGAGGCAAGTCAGAGCAGTGCGATCCATCTGCGTCCAAAGGGTAAAGATCCTCCTCTAATTGAGAATTGGAGGGCCCATAGCTCTACTCAATACGGGCTGCGCGGCTTAAGGTTTTTGGCAAAAGTCCTTTTCAACGTGAGGCAGGGGTTTGCCGCACTGGGACTACATGACAATTTAATTAAAGAAAACTCCGAGGAGTCGGGGTTGATCCTCGGGAGGAGTGTGGTTCCGTTGCTGGGAAAGCAGGGACCATTTTCTTACTTCAATGTCCTCAACTTATGGTAAGTCAACTGGTCAGGGGCCTCCACTCGGCTGGTCGAGACCTGAGCCAACCTTTCCCTATCCGGCGTGGGCCTATGACGTTTCAAGATCACTCTTGGTGGTTCCGGGACCGGTCTCACTTTACATCGTAGCCCAGGTGGGGGGGGGGGGGAGAAGTAGTACAAGTGAATGCTCGGTGGTTCTAATGTGCCACCCAGCAGAATGTCCTTCCCGAGGGAGAGTACTTTGTCCATCACTGGTGACCTGGTCGATATATCAGGATCTTGGAGGTGGAAAGACGGGTCCTGAAAGGTCTTGCCTTCCTGTATGGTCTGGGCTTCTTCCTTTAGTACGTGCCCCTTAGTCTGGACACCTCCCATTCCCAGTGGTGGGCTGGCATGACACAAGTAAGCAATTTTTGTTTTTTGCTGTTTTAGCCGCTATGAAGTGAAGGGCTTAACAGGCACCAAACCGCGTCCCAACTTAAGAAAGCTGTCAACTGTAAGTTTGATTTCACGGTTTTTCAGTGGGTAAGAGGGGGTCTCTTGCGCGGGTTTCGGCAGCGCTGGTCCTCGTGTTAGGTGTGGGTGGGCGGGCGTACCGGGCGTATTCATCTTCGCGCCGCCACTTGCCTGGGGGCTACATTGAGCTCTGCGGGTTCGACCGGTCATCGTAGTCTACGGCAGCTGGCTGCGGGCGGTTGGGACTGGGTTGCGGGCGCCTCATGGGTGACTATGCCTCGTGGGTGGGGGGTTTGTGTCTGGGGGTGGTGCGCCGATGCTTGTCCATGGCTACACTTGGTTGGCAGGGGTGTGTGGACGTGTGGCGAGCTCCCCTGTATTGTTGAGTCAGGTTATGTTGGTGTTTCATGAATCTATACCTTGATTTCTTTTACGATTTTGTGCAATACATCAATAATAAGTATATAGTTAGGAGGTGTATATTAATTGGTATATAGGATATGTTTAGGTGAGTGGGGGTTTTCTTTTGGGGCTCTCAGTTAAGTTAGCAGAAAGGCGGTTGGGGGTTACCGCTACGATCTGGACACGTAGGGGTGGACTTATTAGGGTCGTGGCCGGCCCTAAGCATATAGCCTGGTTTTCCTTGGTTGGATTTGTAGTATTTTATGTGTAAGTTCTGATCGTAAAATAAGTGTGTTAGTTAGAAGGTGTCTTTTCCGGGGTTTAGTGAGGTGTGGAGGGGGATTTCAGGGGAAAACCACTAGAGAGACGGAGGGGTGGACTCGTAAAGTGTCGGGTGGTCCTAAGGGAAAAAACACGCCTGCGATTTCTCTTCTTGGTTTTCTTTCTAGTTTCAAGGGACATGTTTATCTCTACGACATTTTGGACATTTTGTCTCTCAGTCTATGCAAGCTCTATATCATTAAGGGCTCAGAATAAAATAAAAAAATACAAAAATAATTAAAAAAAAATGTTTGCACTATGTGTCGGATGAACATGTACGAGTAGTTCGCGTCTGAGTGATGGGTATGATTGCTGTATGTTGATAGCCGACTGTGGCTCTATTCGTGAGCTTTAGTTCGTATATAGGAAGAGTATATAAGTTGTATATTAGGATATAAAGGTATCTTAAATAAGGTTTAGTCTGGGACCCGCTTAGAGGCAGGAAAGTTTCTATATATGTGTCCCATTATAGGTAAAAATTTCTGTTCCAATCTACTTTTTCTTGACCCAGATGGGGAGTTTTTTCCGTTTTCGTGGTGGCTAAGCCTTGTTTTTTTTCGTTATATTGAGCCAAATAAGCTGGACTTCCATGGAATTTGATGCCGAGTTAGGCTAAATTTTTTGTTGGACATTTGTTTCTGTTGTGAGAGTTCGTGATATTTGACGTGACGTGTATAGGACTAATATTTACTACATGTTATAATAAAATAGAGATCCAAGAAACCGTCATTTATCCACCGCCAAAATATATTACATTTTTCCTGTAGCCTAATCCCAGCAAAGGTTAATTACAATTTTGAGCTAGCGAGCTTGTTTGTGGCGTAAAAACATGCATTGTAACACAGCTACAGAAGCTAGTCAGATTTTGTGATGTGAGCT
The DNA here is from genome assembly GCA_025379985.1 of Phyllomedusa bahiana. Classification (NCBI taxonomy): domain Eukaryota; kingdom Metazoa; phylum Chordata; class Amphibia; order Anura; family Hylidae; genus Phyllomedusa; species Phyllomedusa bahiana. The sequence goes on along the minus strand of JAODAL010004042.1, from coordinate 106,159 downwards.
CAAATTCTTTGGCGCAATTATACATTCCAAGGGTTTAACTAAGTATTTTTCTGCAGTTGCACTCAGTAAAAGAATTCTACTTCTTTATCACGCGCTGCCTGACAGAAGAAATAGTCTGTATCATTAATACATCATCCGAAGGTTAATTGAAGACCTCTTTTAATTCAGTAAAATACACAGAGTTCTTAAACGCACATACAAGTCAATTTTTCCTGGCTTTGTGGTAGTGCAAAATTATATCCAATGGTTACCCAGCTTGTTACTGGGTTTCACTTGGAGTCCAAAATCATGGTTAAACTCTTAGTCATATACAGAATATCTTCATCACAACCATGTCGTACATTTCTGAACAAACAGTATGATCAGACAGAGAGGTGGCAGGTATCTCTGCAGCCTGCGAGTGGCAGTGGCACAACATCCGAGGAACAGGCCCCAAGTCCGCAGCACAGCAAGGGGACGACAACAGCAGGGGCACTCGGTGAGGCCATCACTAGCCGCTGCATCTAGCGGTCTGGTGTGTTGTTCAGCAACCCAAGGGTTCAGATTGGGTTGACTAAGGTCCCATCCACTTCCTCCCAGATGACCATCAGACAACCCGAGCCAAGCGAGTAGGTGGGAACATCAGACACAACCCTTAGTTTGGCATGGCCCGGGCAGTGCGAGGGTCACTCGGCCCTCCACCTGTCCTCTAAACCCGCGTCTGTCCCATCCAGTTCCCTCAGCCGAGAATTCTACTATGTGGTCGTGGCTCAGCGCCACTATATAGCGAGGATGAACAATTTGAGGAGGGCAAGTCAGCAGGCTACTTGGCAGTGAAGTCAAATTAGGGGTCCAATATTCTCACCTGCCGTTCCTGCAGCTATGCAGCAACAGTAATTGGACGTTGAAGAGTGGCATGGTGGAATTCTCATGTTGTGAGCAGCTCCTCCTCTACCTACCAAGACCGGTATGAGGACAGCAGTGAGCGACAAACACAAATAGTGATGATGTAGCCGCGCCGCAGCTTTCTCGGGAGCCAGGTGAGTGCAAGGCGCTCATCCATAGTCAGAGAAGAGGGCGTCAGCTTGTCTGCGTACATGTCGCTGCGTGAGCAGCAAGGCAAGTGGTGTCAGTGACCGTGAGTCAGCAGGATAAGCAGCAGTGTGAGGTCGGGAGCCAATCGGGCCACGGGGTGAAAAACCCGCTTCGCAGGTCCAAGAAAGTAGCGGCACAGGGCTTCAGCGGTGGCAGCGGCAGTAGTCACTCAGTGCGGAGTCGATGGCGCTAAAATCCGATACTCGGCGGTGTGGAAGTTGCTTTGCTAAGACACCGGAGGAAGCCGAATCTGGGTATATGTAGAATCTGATAAGCAGAAAGTAAAGCATGGCAGGAGCAACGTTGCACCACGGCCTGCACGTCCACCATCCGGTGGCCTGGTAGAAACGAGGCTCAGCACGTGGTGCGTCCACCTGCCGCCAGCAGCCGCAGCGACCCATAGCAGCGCATGCCCTTGCAGCCAGTCAAAGGCTCCACGCACATGTCTGCAGAAGGGGAGTTTTTATATCTCATTGACATCATCGCCCAGCCAGATGCTCCTGCTCACTCGCTACTCATGCGCCAGCAGTCGTTCAGGGAACGATGGCGATTAGCAAACAGCACAACAGTATGCCGTCCCAACCATCTTATGGTGCCAGAAGCGAGCCGTACTCCTGTCCAAGTTGTTGTGTGCTGCAGTCCCACCTTTCCAAATGGCGCGTGGAACTCTGGCAACCGTTCATAAGCACTAAATGGCTGTTCCATCCGAGAATAGGAGACAAGCCGTAATATTCTTTTCCCAAAAAGGCAGTACCAGCACTTCATAAATATGTTTAGCAACAGAAGGTGGGCAGTCCTGACTTATCAGCATTTGTTCCAAGGTACACGGCAGCACGGACGTCTGGAGCTGTAACTTACGGTCCAGGGCCATTACGATGTCCTTTACGGCTCCACTGGGTGAATGTGCATCCGGCCCAATCACACCAACAACTAGGTACACGAGACCCGCCGCTTCTCTCACACACACACACAAACTGCGGCTCCGCGCCAATGTCCCACCGTCCTCCTCCTCCACCACACAACAACATCTCACTCCCAAGTACTGCTCCATCAATACCACATGTGTAGGAGAAAGCGCGGTGTCCACGCAGTTCTACACCTGGCTTGCCTCGGTGAACTAATCACACAGGGGAGGAACTGCTCACACGCATCACGCAGCAAGAAAATTGCATGTGTGGCTTTTCTGCGACACACACAGCAAATCGAGGAACCATGGTGACGGTCAATGGAGAAACCCATGTTGTCCGCGCTGCACTGAGAGGGATGGTCCCACAGTGCACCAGATTCCATGGCGCATGTTAGTTCAAATCATGGTTCTGTGAAAAGGTTCGCGTGAAGTCTTTCCACACAGATCTTCAGAAGATTCTGAAAATGCCAGGAAACTGTGCATGCACTTCATTCCAATTCCTACAACGCCAGGAACACCCTCCTCGGAGTTGCAGCGCAGAACGGCCCTCCCCCAATTCACACTCTGATATGCGATGTCTCACACCTGTTGGAACTTTCCAGCCTGCACATGTGGACCGACTGTATGAACAGAGAAAGGCCATTAAACGATTTTTTTGATGATCCAGGCGGACAGGTGTACTCCCCTGTGTAAACTTTGATGTCAGAGGCCCGAGTGGCAGCTCATGCGTGGACACCTGCCGTTTGTTGAGCCATTCGAGAGTGGCCCACGTTATTTGTCAGGTACCGCCAGGACTACGGGAATGAATAACGTCATTCCACTGCTTCATGTCCTGGAACTGATGCTGAAAAATCTTTCTGGGCAGGGAATGGAGACGTGGCGACTACATCTTCGCGCCAAACATGAGTCCGTGGGGATCTGACAATGGAGGAGGAGGAGATGACATTTGGAGCAGAAGCATTGTCTGGAGAAATGATGTCGATTTTTCTACCCAGGTGACAATAGAAGGAGGATCAGGAAGCAGTCTGATAGGAGGTAGATGGAGATGAGGAACGACGAGGCAGATGAACCCGCAAGCACACGTGGCCAGTATAGCTGAATGCGAGAAGGATGCAGGGACCCCTCGTGAGTGACACTTAGTTAGCAGATGGCTCGCAGCATGCTGATTTACCTTGCTAGTGACAGCCGAATATTCCCAGTCATCCGGCAGAGGGATGACTTCTGGCTCTCCACCCCTACTGGACCGCTCGCTATCCTGGTTCCCCAAAATGGGAGCCTTTTTACCATCCTGATTGAGATAGGGAAGAACAAACTCAAAAACTATAGTGTAAATCCACCGTAATCAGTTGGCCGCGTGCCTATGTGCGGCCTCCTCCCTCCTCCTGACCAGGTCGTCCGGGGGGTTCTTCAGCCTCACCTAGTACTACTGCCGCGGCTGCCGGGGGAAGGTGGGAGGTCGGAGCATTACCAGCTCTATCAGCATCAACCTAAGTCTGGAGTCACTGTTGAGCAGCTTCCTTCACCCGCCTAGTGAGCGAGGGCCAGTATCGCCAGCAGCAGCAGCAGGACCCTGGAGCAGACTTATGAACCAACAGGGGTGCCTACTTTGGTAAGCACTCTGCCCACCGCCAGTTAGAGAGTATCCGGCTGACTACTGGGCGAGCCAAACTGGATGTGGGTGTGGTGGGGGGGGGGGGGGGGGGGGGGCGGCGCGGGGGGAGGGGCGCTGCCGCACTATGCCGATATTTTACAGTGGAGAAGCTGTCCTTGCCAGCGAGGAAGGACAAGTGGCATCAGAGCGGGTGTACTCAGTGTCGGCGGGGGCCATCGTACTACCGGCCAAGAGAACCCGCTTGTCCACGGGAAATGTGGAACTACTGACTTTGTCAAGATGAATCAAGGCGTGGATCGGCCAGGATTTCCACACACCAATGCCTTAGCTTCAGACTACATCAGCCATGACGCTCACCCAAACTGTGAGAAATGAGTCTGGGTTCCAAACTACCCTGCCTCAGCCACTATTCGATGCCGCCACACGCCGTTATGCCACACATCTGCTGACAGTTTTCTCCATCTGCCACCAACCAATCGTTTACCATGGACGGTAATGCGCCTCACCCCCTCCTCACACTCTGTCATTGAGTGCACGACGTCCTGACCTCATGCTGCTTGCTGTAGCTGCTGCGTGACCTCCACACTTGTCATTGTCCCACTCTTACATGCCTACTCCTGTTTTGCCACCTCCATAATGTCATTGTAGCCACTGTCTTATCCTCATGCTGCTGCTGTGCTGACTGCCTGTGACCCCACACTGGTCATTGTCCCACCTGTCATACCTCATGGCTCTGCTGTGGTGATGCTGCCCGTGACCTACACATCTGTGACCATGTGCCACTGTCTGCTACCTCTTGTCTGCTGTAGCTGCCGCCGTCACCTCCCACACTCTGTCACTGATGTTGCCACCTGAGCCTAGCTGTTGTTTTTCAGCTGTCTCTGCCATGACTTTTATCAGGCTACATCCCACTCAGGTTTTTAGGTCAGTTTTTGCCTCTTAAGTGCCCCAGGGAATTTATAGTGAAGCGAATTCTAAGAGCAGTCATGTGCGTGTCATACTACACAACACATACATTGGAATGAAGAACCAAACCAAGCTCCCTCTGCATATTTAGGAGCGCATGGTACAACGTCTTCTCTCCAGCACTGCCTGCATGCCTCTGTGCAGCCATGGAAATATCTGTTTTTAACGTGATAGTCGTGCCGAATACACAGTTATTTTTGCAGAGAAATTCGGCAAAGTGAACGAACCAATTTTCGGGAATTCGCCCATCTCTAAACCTAACGCTACAACCCCAGCAATCGCAATCACCATAGTCAGGTTCACTAACTAACATCACATAAAAACGGGCACTGTATCAACATCTCTTATCTCTATCTATTACTTACCCCTGACAGCAGGGACTCACTGGAGACGTCATCTCTGTGGGATTATTCTCCTTCTCCTTTTCATCTCCTTCTGGCCCAAAACCTCCATGACGTCCAATCCCTATGAGTCGTTCCCTTCCATTTCTTCTCTGTCCAGTACAGCAATGCAATGTACTTCTTCTAGTGGCACTACTCGTCTCTGTAGAATTTACCACAAATACATCTTAGACTCCTCTCTTTTCAGCACTTTCCTATCAATTCCCCCAAACATCTATGTTAGACCCGAAAAATTAGAAATTAAAAAAATGTCAGATAACTGGCATGTAAATAGAGTAGACCCCCCATTTAGCTAGCAGTCCTTCCTTGCATGGCCTACCACTGTAATTAGCCCCCAGTAACAAGCCAGTTAGCTAGGGCTGCCCCCAGTAACTAGTCCAGTAGCTAGGTTGCTCCCAGGGTATATTAGCCAGGTAGCTAGGGGTACTCCCAGTAATCAGCCAGGTAGCTAGTTGCTGTCCCAGTAACTAGTCAGGTAGGGACAGTAATTAGCCAGGAGGGCCAGGGGCAGTAATTAGCCAGCTAGACCAGTATGTAGGCAGTCCAGGACCAGTATGTAGGCATTCCAGGGCCCAGTATGTAGGAGGGGGGAGGCAGGCAGGCAGGCTAGGTATGTAGGCAGGCAGGGCCAATATGTTGGCCCCAGGGACAGGGCCAGTATGGTTGGCAGCAGGGGCATATGTAAGCCAGGCAGGTCTAGTATGTAAGCCATGCAGTGCCAGTAAATAGCACATAGGTAGACCATAGGCAAGCAACAGGGCAGGCATATAGGCAGACAGGCAGTATACAGCTAGACCAAGGGGGGGCAGGTATATAGCTACACAGGGCAGGTATATAGCTAGACAGGGCAGGTATATAGGCTAGACAGGTGCAGGTATACAGCTTAGAAACATGGCATGTATATACAGGTAGACCAGGCAGGTATATAGGCTAGACAGGGCTGTATATAGCTAGGCAAGGACAGGTAGACCAGGGCTGGTATTTAGCTAGAGCAGGACATGTCGCCAGGGCTGTATAATAAGCTAGGCAGGCCAGGTATACATGGGCTGGAATATAGCAGGCAGGGACAGGTAGCAGGGCTGGTATAAAGCTAGGCAGGGACAGGATTACAGGTAGCCAGGGCGAGTATAGAGCTTAGGCAGGACAGTTAGCACCATGGCTGGTATATAGCAAGGCAGGGCTGGTAACAGGTAAGCCAGGGCTGATATATAGCTAGGCAGGCAGGTATACAGGGCGGTATATAGCTAGCAGGGCAGGTAGCAGAGGGCTGGTATATAGTAGGCAGGGCAGGTAGCCAGGGCTGTATAAGAGCTTAGCATGACAGGTAGAAGGCTGGTATATATCTAGGCATGGCAGGAGCAAGGGCTGGTATAAAACTAGCAGGGCAGGTAGCAGGGCTGTATATAGCTAGGCAGGCTGGTAACAGTGCTGGTATATAGTAAGGCAGGGCAGGTAGCCAGGGCTGGTGGATAGGTAGGCAGGGCAGGTAGCCTGGGCTGGTATATAGCTAGGCAGGGCAGGTAAGCCGGGCTTGGTATATAAATAGGCAGGGCAGGTAGCCAGGGCTGGTATATAGCTAGGCAGGACAGGTAGACAGGGCTGGTATACAGCTAGGCAGGGCAGGTAGCCAGGGCTGGTGTATAGCTAGGAAGGGCTGGTAGCCAGGGATGGTATATAGCTAGGCAGGACAGGTAGACATGGCAGTGTTTTAAAAATAGTAAACTACTTACTGAGTCTCTGCTTCTTCCTCTTCTGTCTTCTTCCCCGGAGGCCGCCGGCAGCAGTGTGCGGGAAGCGGAGCGGGCGCGCGATGACATCATCACATCGCGTGCCTGCCCCGCGGCCTGCTGGGAGCTGACGGACGGGATCAGTAGATCCCCGCTGTTCAGCCTCGGCTGCTGCTTGCACCGCACGGTGCAGGCGGCGGCCGTGATGGCTGCATGGCTGGGTCGGTGACCCGGCCGTGCAGCCGTGTGGCGAGGGGGGCCTGTCGGTCCCCTGCCACAGGGGTCCGGTCGCTGATGCGACCATTGCGGCCCCTGTAGCGCGCCACAGACCGGCGCCGGGACTCGGGGCCTGCCGGGAGGGAACACTGGTCCCCTCCGCGGGCGATCCGAGCCGGCCCTGCAGCCCGGACCCCAGCGGCCCGCCGGGCTAATGCCCGGTTTGCCCTATGGCCAGTCTGGGCCTGGTAACACCTCTGCTACTTCCAGTGTGATAAATGCTGCATCGATTGAAAATGCTAATAATGGGTTAAACCAAAGGGTAAACCATAGCTATGCCACACAGCCGGAGCAGGGGGATGTTAGCAGGGGCACCAGGTCAGCTCCAAGTAGTGCGTCCCTGTATGAACATGTGGCTAGAGGTGCTGTAGCAGAGAGCAGCTCAAGAGTGCCCCTTGAGGTCATGTTTAACAGTGCTGAGTCTATAGCAGAGAGTGTATGTCCTGGGGTGCATGACAATCTGGAGACATGGGTTAACACTACAGACCGTTAAGGTGGTTGCCCCTAGCAACATGGTATCTCCTGCACCTTCTGCTGTAAAAACATATGAATGTGCGGGCCCTGAAGTTCTGTGTGAAGTGTCTGGAGTCCAGCTGGTGAGTGTGTCTACCAGTGACCCCAACGCGCTGTGTGTACCTGATTGTAGCCTGCAAGTCGCAGGTAATGCGGGCCCAGGGATTGATGGCCACCAGTTCTGTGTGACTGCTGTTGGAGTGGAGCTTTCATGTTTCAGTGTGCAGCCTGGAAGGGAACAGGAGAGGAATTTCCCCAAAGGGATGTTTGCATCCCCCAAGGTGTGAGGAGGAAACTAGTTTAATGGACTTTTTCCTTCCCCAGGGTTTCCCACCAATGGACGAGGGAGGATGGAAGGAGTGAGTGCTAGACCCACAGAGCGGGTGTATGCTTGGAAACCCCAGTGAGAAGCAGGGTGAGGGGTTAAACCCCCAGAGGGTTACAGAAGTGCCTGGTTCTGAGGCAGCTGATACATTTTCCTTACAGGTGATGGAGAAACATAACAGTATCTCAGAGCTATTATGTCCTGTGGTTTGGGGCGAACGGCATATGGATGCCATTTGCAGCAAGATGTCCGCTGAATCTACGGAGGGTAAAAAGGTGACTGAGTTGCCTAATGTGTATGAGGGGGAGAACTATAAAGATAGAAGTCAGGTGGTTATTACTGATGTCCCAGTTATAAACGTGTCTGCCATTGCCTCCAGCTCATTGTCTGAATTTGATGTGGAGCAAGATATAGGAGTATCCCAGGTAGAAGCTGAGAGTTCTACCTTAGAGATGGGTATAGGGGATGTGAGGGAAACATCTCCACATTGATGCAGAGTGTCTGCTGCTAGAAAGCGCCAGTGAGAGGTGTGCACAGGGGAAGATATCCTCTGTCATTGGTGAGGTGCCAGGTAAGGTCATCTTGGCAGACAAAGTGTCTATAGAGGTTGCCAATGGTGACGCTGAAACCATTTGCATACCTGCTGATTGTGGTGAGGTTTGTATTGCAGAATATGCATTGTTTGTGTCCCCAATAGTGATATGTAAGTCTGCACAGAGGGTCACCACAAGTCAAACACCTGTTAGGGGCTGTAAAGCTCAGGTGAGTACCAGGGAGCCCCGTAATCGTGCAAGGGTAATGCATGAAAGGGAGGATATAGACCGTGAATGTGGTCTTTTCCCTGGCTGTAAGTCTATGTATGGAAAGGGGCAAGCAGTCCACAGGGCATTAGAAACCCACCTGGTAAGGAGGCTGAGGTCATCGGCAGGGCTTTCCTTGAGGTTGCGAGTGTCTGTAATAACCCTGTGACCACTGACCTACAGGTTAAGGGTGGCACAGAGGTACATTGTGCCACAGGCGGTCCTACTGCAGTGGAGGTTACCATCACTGAGGAGGTCAGGGAGGTAGACCAGATTCCCCTTGGTAGAAACCAAGTGACAACTAGTAGCCAAGAGGCAGAGCTTCAGGGTTCAGAGAAATTTGAAGCTGTATCTGATCCTGCAGACCAAGAGGCAGTAGGTTTTAGCTCAGGTGCGCCCCTTGAGGCCATGGTGGATAGCAACCCTGAGAGGTGTGCTGTCATTACTGCTTCCTGTGCTGCTAGTGTGGTTGCGGGGACTAACCAGGGGCCTTTTGCTTATAGGAGACCCAAATTAGTGAAGACACTGCCCAGTGGGCCCAATGCCAAGGTACTCTGTGTATGGGAGAAGGCTATAAGGCAGGATAGTGCTGTTGTGGGAGTTATCAGTAGTACTCCTGTGAATATCAGCATGCAGGCGGAAGGTTGTGACATCCTTGCAGTAGAGCATACAGGCCATCTGTAGTAAGTGGCAGTAAACTGTCTGTTGCCGATTATGAGGTGAGCGCATGGTATGAGCCCACGGCTGAGCTGTTTTTGGACAATGTAGTCTCTTCCCCTGATGATGTAGAGGGAGTGTTGCCCGTAGCAACAGGTGCTAAGGAGGAAAAGATAGATGGGGAATGTATGGGTGACTCTGATGCTGTCAGAAATCAGGCTATATGTCCCTGGTGTTATAGAACAGATGGGGGGGAAAGGGATTTCCCGGAGAAAAGTGGCGTGCTTGCCCAGAGAAACCAGGCGAAACATAAGCTGGGTGAGAAGGATTCCCTCTGTAAGAGCTTTGACCCCGGAGGAAGGTTGTGCAATGTGAAAAAGACCTACGGCCTTTATCAGAGGGGGAGGGTATGTGACAGACTGGCTACATGTAGTTGCCTGTTGCTGCCACTAGGTGGAGATATACCAGAATGGTATATACAACATGCCACCAAGGATACATGGCCTTGGTGGGATAAGAGCCAGCTGTATGTTTTGTCAGCCACTGTAAGTGGTTGGCAACTATATAGGATTTGTTTGGCTTTTCAGCCGTTCCTGGGTTGGCTCTTATTGGGAGTAGACAATGCGTTGGGTGGGCGTCTACTCACCATGTTCCAGGCCACATTGTGGATAGGGCTCGGGAGTCCTATAAAAAGCCAGGTCTTTCAGGTGTACAGGGGGGCGTGGTCTGCGACCTGGAAGTAGGGAGCAGAGGAGCTGGAGAGAGGCTCTTGCCCCCACAGAGACCTGGAGAGAAGTCTGACCCCAGTGTGGGGAAGGTGTGTATGGTGCTCGGCGATAGGCCGAGGCCATTGGTAGAGAGGGTGTTCTACATTATGTGTATTTAGTGGCCACACGGCCTGAGGTTTTGTTTTGTTATCCTGTGCCTTAATAAAGCTGATTAAGGCCAGAGTTAAACCGAACCCTGCTGTCAGTGTGCCAATCCGTTTTACCCAAGCGACGATCCGGGAGCTAAAGAACCCCCAGGACGGGCCAGGAGGGCGTCCAGACGAGAGCGGATCTTTACAGTACATATAACCTTCTTGGACGTAAGTTTAACAAGCATTGCTGAACAACAAAAAGTGAAAACTACAATTTTCAGAAAACCGACAGATGGAAACACTTTATTAAGAGCAGACAGTTGTCATCCATCACATACTGTAAAAGCGATCCCACTAGGAGAGTATAATAGGGCCAGAAGAGCTTGTTCAAATAATCAGGATTATAACAAACAGATCAAAATCATAGACCAGAGATTAAAAGATAGAGGTTATACTAACAGACAAATTATACCAGCAAAAAGAAAAATGATTGAGAAAACACAGAGTATTCTGTTAGCAAAATCTAAAAAAGAAAGGGTGAGAAAGAAGATAGTATATTCGACAGCTTACAGTCAAGAGTTTAACCAAATAAGATAAATATTCTTCAGGCATATCAACATATTGAGACAGGACTCTATTTTGGCTGAGATAATAGATGAAGGGGTAGAAATGGTGGCAAAAAGAAGTAAAACGTTAGGAGACAAAGTCTCTTCAAGTGATTTTTGCAGCAAACAAAAAAGAGATACATGGCTAACTGTAAAGGGTTTTCTTTAACTGTGGCAAAAACACGTGCAAGATATGTAAATATATACAAAAAACAGATACATTTACAGGTATGATTAAAAGAGATAAACAGTATAAAATTAAGACCTTCATAAATTGTGATTCAGATCATTTAGTTTGTATCATACACTGTAAATTGTGATTCAGATCATTTAGTTTGTATCATACACTGTACGAGTTGCGATAAAATCTATGTGGGCAGCAGCATAAGAAAAATGAAGGTTAGGATATCTGAACATCTAGCCGATATTAAAAAAGATAGCAGCACTCACTCGGGAGCAGCCAGACACTTTGTTGAGATCCAGGCAGGCTCCACAGATACCTTCTCGTGTTATTGCATAGACAAAGTGTAGAGACCGAAGTACGGAGGGGACTGGGAACACGCAGTGCGCCTGCAAGAGGCATATTGGATATGTGAACTTGAATCTAGAGTACCAAAAGGTTTAAATTATAGGAATGATTTATTGTATATATATTGATATTGTTATATAAATGTATTGCATGTGAATTGTAATATTTATACAAAGAAACGGGCATTTGTAAACGTTATACTATGCTTAATAAAAAAGAGGAAATGACATAGCAAAGGAGTTACGGATCCTCCCACATTGCTTTTACTATTTAACAAAGCTGTGATAACAGCGTTGAAATGACCGTGAACAAGGGCTAATAACGCAGAGCCCGAAACGCGTTGGTTTTATACATAACTTTTGTACCTTTGCAACACTGGATTAAGGAATAAATAAGTATTTTTTCACGCTACCACTGGATCTTTCCTATTTTTGTCTACAAGCGTGCTTGCGGTCTCAATGCAGGGAGACTTAGAACCGGGCGGAGCAAAGTGAAATCAGCTTACGAGAGATACAGGTGTGGATACAATTGGAGACGGACTTTCATACTGCTATATTGGCGGACATTTGGTGAGCTACACTCTTTTTTTCCTTGTTTGGATTCATTAATGTGTGTTTACAAAAAGTTCAAGCATCAGAGTATCGTCCACTCACTTGCAGGCGGTGAGGAGGAGCAGGCCAAGAGGCAACTCACCAGCCTGAGGACTCACAGGAGACAGAGGAAGCCAGTAGGAGCAGGTAGACAGGAGAGAAGAGTGAGAAATATCATAGAGAGAATAGATGGATAGAATGGGAAATGGTCCAAGAAATATAGAGAGATAAAGAGATAAAGAGATAGAGAGATAAAGACTCCAGTCTTTAGGCTTGACTGATTGCCTTGAAGACTAGTGTCTAGGGTGGAGAAAAGCCAGACAAGCAAAAGGGAGAGGAGTTGCCAGAGGAGCAGTCATGACTAGGAGCAACGTAAACTGTGCACAGGTCTATTGTCCTCCTGTGAGGTGCATCAAGTTAGTGCTGTGAATAAAGCCTGCAAGATCCCAAGCTCAGTGTCTCTGTGGTTCCTTTTGCACCAGTGCACTACACCTCTCAGCAATCCCACACCGGTAGACCAGGCATCCATGCACATACAGTTGAAACCAGAAGTTTACATACACTATATAAAAAGATGCATATGTATGTTTTCTAACTATCTGACATGAAATTACAATAAACCTTACTCGTTTTAGGTCAATTAGGAACCATAACTATTTATATTTGCCAAATGCCAGAATAATGAGAAAGAGAGAATTTAAGGCATTTTTATTACTTTCTGCAAAGTAAAAAGTTTACATACATTTAATTAGTATTTGGTATTATTGCCCTTAACTGTATGACTTGGGGCAAACATTTTGGAAATCCTTCCACAAGCTTCTCACAATAGTTGGCAGGAATTTTGGCCCATTCCTCCTGACAGAACTGGTGTAACTGTGCTATGTTTGAAGGTACCTTGTTTGAAAGGGCCCTTTTCAGTTTCCCCCATAAATTTCAATGGGATTGAGTCAGGGCTTTGGTGCCCCACCCCCATAAATTGACTTGGTTTTCCCTTAACCCATTTTGTAACCAGTTGGCAGTATGTTTCGGGTTTTTTCCTTTTGGGAAGACCCTTTTCCCACCCAAGTTTTAATTCCTGGCTGTCTTGAAAGTTCTTTAGTATTGCCACATAATCTTTTTCTCATAATGCCATCTTTTTTGTAAAGTTCACAGCCCCTCCGCCAAAAAAAACCCACCCCCATGTGCGCCAGGCGGTTTCCTTTGGGAGGGTGTTCTTAGGCTTCCAGTTCTCCGTTTTTCTCCAAACAAAATGACGGCCTTTTATGGCCAAAACAGTTCGATTTTATTTTTCAAAACCACAAAACATTCTCCAAAAATGTAAATTTTGTTCCTGTGTGCATTTGAAAAACAAAATCTGGTTTTTATATGTTTCTTTTGGGTAATGGCTTTTCACTGTGGATAATGACAAAAACCCAGTTCCGCCGCATCTTCAAAAGGTTTTTTGCTTTTGTTTTTTGGGTTCTTGCACGTGGACCAAAGAACTTTCATTTTTGAGAATAAAACCTGTCTCCTTCCTGAGGGGTATGATAGCTAAAATTTCCCAAATTTTTTGTTTGTACTCGGTAAATTGTTTTTTCGATGAATGAGGTACTTCAGGTATCGGGAAAAATTTGCTCAAAAAGCAAATCCACACCCAGCCACTGAAAAAATACAGTTCAGGGCATGGACCGTTTAAAGAAGGAGAACGTAGTATGAAAGTATAGAATATGGTGATCCAGCACAAGTGTTCATAGGTCCATACAAATCAAACTTTAATTCAAAAATCCATTAAAAGTGCATGAAAGCACCGTAGGGCAGAACTAGTTCCAGGGGGGAACAGGGTGAGCAATCGGCAAGACATTCACTTCCCTTTTTGAGCACCCACTGTGCTTTATAAGCATGTGTTTTGGTATAAACAAAAATACTCCACGGTGTTCTCTAAAAAAAATCAGAGCTTAAAAGACATGACTTCTCATATGGGTTCACCCCAAAGGGGGTCATTTACCCCTGACGGAAACCCCCACCCACTGTCCCGCCTGCTTGACGTGCCCCCTGGTGGCAGAGGCAAATGGGCGACGCCCCTGCGCTACAAAGTGCTGGGGCGTCAGGAGGTAGAATAGCAACTTCTGGGCCAAACCAGAGGGAAAATGTAAAAAACCCGAGGTCAAACACGAACGGGGGGGCGGTACAAAACGGGAGCAAGCGGGGTCAGGAAACAACCCGAGGTCGGTAAGGGATGAGAAAAACAAAGATAGCAAAGAGAAAAAAAAAGCAGCCAAAAATATCGCAGGGCAGCACAGCTGCAGGGGTTTTAAAAATGGGTTTCCCTGGATACCGACCCTGTAGCTGATTGGAGCGGGCCCCCGGGTCCTCCCATTGGCGGTGCAACAGCCCCCTGCCCGGGAGTGGTTGGGACCTCTGTCACCACAGAATGTGTATCAGGGGGGGGTCGTGATCCTGCAGCAGAACATTGCCCCCCTGCAAGCCGAGTGCCACCCACCCCTGACAGTCCCCCCCCCCCTTTTAGGGGGGGCCCCGGGGGGCCCCTTCCCTGGTCTGGGTTTGTCCGGGTGAGAATCATGGAATTCCCCTCACCAGTGTCAGCATGGATGGTTTTTACCCGGGGAAAACCCCAATGATCTCTCCTCGGGACTTCCCCCTTAAAAAGGACTAGGTATGAGTGCCTTTGGCCCTTCGGGGAACCCAAAATACGGGCGATTTCATATTCAAACCCCCCCTCTAGAAAAATGGAGGAGGGGTCTGGGGGGTGGAGTACAGGCTAAATATCCCTTTCTTAAGAATGCACATGGAACATTTATGTATCGGAAGCGGGGAAATTTTCAGCCGTTTTGCCAAAAGGGTTAACCCCCTCCTGAACCAATAGGACCTAAAAATCCGGCGCGAGTTTACCAGAGGGAAACTTTCAATCGCGATTTCGGGTGGAAAACCATATTTTATCCCCAACCGAAAACCCCTCTAAAACAAAGACCCCGTCTATCAAATTTTTCTTCTGGATGTTCGGTTTTGAACCAAAGTTCTTCGAATTTGGGGCCCAGACGGGCCCAATATCTTTAATGTAAATCCACCCCCACTGTGATCAGAGTACCACTGGAAAATGACCAGCCGGGGTGAAAACCAAAAATTACAGAAAAATGGTGAGGTCCCCAACAGTACTACCCTATTGTTAATGGCAAATTCAACCCAACGGAAAAGTATTTTAAAACCCCAGTCTCCTCTGACAGATAATAACAAGGAGTTTTTGTGTTACCATTTGATTTACCCTCTTGTCTGCCCATTAGTCCGGGGGGAAAGGGCAGAGGAGAAGGACAGGGTATACCCAGAGCCTTGCAAAGGGGTTCTCCAAAATCGAAAAAAAGAACTGTCCCCATCTGTCCAAATTTTGATATTTTTTGGTAAACCTAAAGCTTGACAATGGTTTGACAAAGGTTCAGCAAGTTTTTTGGATGAGGGAAACCCCCTTAAAGGAACAGATGGCACATTTTGCTTAAACGATCCAAACCCCCAAATTTACTGTTTTGCCCACCGAAGGGGGAAGGCCCATCATAAAATTCTGGAGATATGGGTCCAGGGAGTTCAGGTATAGGTAGGGGGCATAGTTAAAAGGAGGAAAAGTTCGGAACCCCTTAGCCCGAGCCCAGATTCACAAATCCCACATAGGCCTCAACATCAGAGGCAAGACGGCACCAGTAAATACGGAAAAAATTACGCATTTTGTGCCGACACTCCGGGATGTCCGATAACACAGAATCTCAAATTTTTTTATACTCATACCCGGAGCTGAGTGGGGGCAAAGACCTTAAAAAACAGGACAATTAGAGGTCTCATATCCTGGTGGGACTTAATCTCAGTGGTAAATCAGGGAAATAGCTGAGACAACTTTCCCCTTTGGGCTTTAAGAGTGGATCCTCTGGGTGCTTGTGGCACGGGAGCTTCTGATAGAGCACAGCCCCATTTTTCAAACCAGGTCGTAAGTAACAACAAAGTTGAAGCACAAAAAAATATAATCCCCAACTGCCTGACGGGGTTTTAACCTTTTAGCACCTCTAAAAAGGAAAAGGTTTTTTGATCATTAAGAACCGTGACTGATGCTGGGCACCCTCGAGGAAGTGGCGCCCCTTTCCCCGAAGGGCCCCCTTAATGCCAAAACTCCCCCGGCCCGGTCATAATTCCTTTCCGCGGGAAAATTTACCGCGAAAAAATAGGGCCCGGGCGAAGGTTTGTCATAGCAGAGATCCCGAGACAGGGTGCCCCCGCCCTCTCAGAACAAAAAAACTTTTCGACGCAAAGGGTTTGCTTTTACTGCTTGAATCAACCGGGGTGATACAAAAACTTTTAAGTTTCTCAAAGCTTCTATGGCCCCAGGTTGCCAAATTTCGACTTCACCCCCCTTTTTTATATGTCAGTCCCAAAGGCCGAATCAGACAGAAAAAATTAGAATTTAAATTTAGATTTTTAATTGAAAACCTAAGAATCGCTGAGGGGTTCAAGGCGAAGGGCGGACCCAGTCGAGAAAAGCCTGAATTTTACAGGGGGGCCATACGAATGAGTTATGAGTCAGGGTATACCCAAGGAAAGGAAATCCTGTACCCCAAAAAATATTTTTCAAGCTTGAAAGACAATCAATTTCCCTTTAAAATTGCAATACCTGTCGTACGTGTTTTAAAGTGTGTGACCCAAATTTTTTTATAATTAGAATTATCCCGATAAACAACCATACAAAAACTTTTTCCCCGAAAACATCATTAACCAGGTTTGGAACCGCGGGGGGTTAACCAAACCCCAAAAGGC
Organism: Phyllomedusa bahiana; assembly: GCA_025379985.1. Lineage (NCBI taxonomy): Eukaryota > Metazoa > Chordata > Amphibia > Anura > Hylidae > Phyllomedusa > Phyllomedusa bahiana. Next base: position 89,530 of record JAODAL010004042.1, on the reverse strand, counting down.
TTTACCAATAATCAAAATGACCCTCAGGGTGGTTTAAAAAAGCGGTTTTCACTCATCCCCTTTACGAATAGAATGAGGTTAAGGCACCCTCAGGTCCCCGTTTGGGGAAAAACTTTGCCCCCCGGATCTGATTGAACAGATCAGGAATCAAGGGTAAGAGGATTGTTTTTTTACCCTTTTTTATTTTAAATTTACGGTGTCAAAGCAGGACGGGGGGCCTCCAGCCTTTTTCCTACAAAGAAAAAACCCCGCGCCCCTAGAAGACATAGAAAAGGGCGGATATGCCCTTTCGAAGGCTTTTCAATTACTGCTTCATGGTGTCCTCAGGACCGAGAGATTATATATCCTACCTTTTGGAAAATTTTCCCCCGGGCAAGGGCAATGCACAGTCGTAAAATCTTGAGGGGGCAGAACTCCCACTGTTTCTGAGAAAGTACTCAGCAAAGTCCGTAAATACAGGAATTTGCTCCACCCGTTTGCCCTTGGTGTAAGACATTGTCCAACACTGATGTTTCCCCCCTTGTTTTTTTCCCCTGAAATTCCAGTCAAACCTGGGTTATGATCTGAAAAAGGCAGCCCCAAAACCCCATCCGCGGACAGTCCCTCCATGATAAACAGACTATTTTTCGTATGTAAAAGATCCCACCAAAAACTTGGCTCAGGAGTACAATGTTTGGGTTTTTGCCCCCAGTCAGGGGGTAGAGTCAAAAGACACTACCCGCAGGGAATCGATGGGTCTCCAAGGTAGTCCCAGTGTTTTGGGAAGGACACGTCTAAAAATTCGACGCGATACAGAATCCCCCAAAAGCGTTCCCAGAACCGACAAAGAAAGTATGAGCCCTTTGCTGGGAGCAGCAACTTTTTGGATACAATAGGAAAATACCTGCTCGCCTAGGTGATTTCCGCAAACCACCTAGGTGTTGGAGTCTTTCCGGCCTGGTCTCCTTTTTTGGGGATCCCTGATGTCGTGTCCATCCCCGCCACAGTAGAAGTTTGTCCCCGGAAGCCGAGACATCTCGGTCACTGCAGCAATTGCCGAAAAAGCCCCCCCCTTGCAGGGGGTTTTTGGGATTTATAAACGGAACAGCGGGTGTAAGGGGGACCACGGGGCGGGGCCTTTTCCAACATTCCCCCCAAAAAGTCTGTCCAACGGTAGCTAGAGCCTAGCCTTTCAAAGTACCGGGGTAGGGTAAGCCACCAACTTATCCCCCTTTAATAGTCAGCTAACCCCAATCTAAACCGGGATTCAGACTGGGTCTTCCACCGAGGCACCCAGCGGTGAAATTAGAAACAATACTCCTCCACGTCCTTTTACCCCGTTCAAGGTGGTCAGCGAGCCTCAGCCACGCTTCCCTATCAGGGTCTTCAAAAATATGCCCAAGGAGACCCAAAAACCTGTCCACAGAAGACAGTTCTGGCAAATCCGGAGTTCGAAAAGGCCACTCCCGGGGGGGACCTGAAGTAATGACATAAGAATTCCCACTTCTGCTTTTCATTGCCCGAGGGCGTGGGCGGAGCCTAAAATAAGGCAAAATCCTTCCCAAAAATCAAAAAAATCTTTTATTGCCCGAAAACCTGTCAGGGAATGGATAGGGGGCTCCCCCGGGGGGAAGGAGGCAGGGACACTCTGCTTGGGTAGATCCCGCTGTTCTACCGCCAACCTGGACTAGATGGGTAAGCCCCTGCATCTGCCTACCCAAAACGGTATGGGGTTCATAGTGAGGGTAGACTTTAAAGGTTTCGGCCCCGGATAATGTCAAAAGTTAAGGGGGGTACAGTGAGCCCCGACTGGGGGGAACCCCGCCCACTGTCCCCACCCGCTGACGTGCGCCCTAGGTGGAAACGGCAATGGGGGCAGCCCTGCTACTAGAGTTCTGGGGGGTCAGGGGTAGAATAGTCAACAGTCCAGGTTTAAAACCAACAGGAAAGCCAACCCCAAATCAGAACCAGAGGGATAAACTAAACAAGACGAGGTCAAACACGAACGGGGGCCCAGGTACAAAAACGGAGAGCAATACAGGGTCAGGAAAACAAGCCCAGGCAGGTACAGGGTGACAAACAAAGCGTAGTAAAAGAGAAAAATGCGCCAGGAATTTGCAGGTGCAGCCTCAGTAGTAGGGGTTTAAAAAGGGGTTCCCCGGGTACTGCCCCCTTTTGCTGTTGGAGGGCCTCCGAGCCTCCCGTGGTGGGGCAACACGCCCCCTGTCCGGATGGCTGGACCTTGTCATCACAGAGCTGTCAGCAGTGTGTTCAGGGTGGAGTCGTGATCAGCGCAGAGAACATTTTCCTGCAAGAAGAGCGCCACCCCGCCCTGACAACGGGGTGTCCCAAATTGTAGGCATAGCAATCCTAGTGTATGTAAACTTTTGACTTTGCAGAAAGTAAGAAAAATGCCTTAAAAAATCTCTCTCTCTCATTATTCTGGCATTGGCAAATATAAATAATTTTGGTGAACCTAATCAACCTAAAACGGGTAAGGTTTACTCTGATTTCATGTCAGACAGTGAGAAAAACATGAATATGAGTCTTTTTATATAGTGTATCTAAGCTTCTGGTTTTAACTGTATGCTATCTCTCTCTCTCTCTCTCTCTCTCTCTCTCTCTCTCTCTATGTATGTATATATATATATATATATATGCCTGTTTATCATCAGGCACCTGCATCCATCCTACACCTTCATACACCTTAACTGTAACTGTACTATAACATTGCACTGCTGCAAAGGAAGGCAGATGGATGGAAACAAACGGTTCCCATCTGATTTATATACCAAGCAATTTAAATACCAACCATATGTATTTCTAAAATTCTTCCTTTTATAGATATTTCGCATGTATAAAGATTTGGGATAAATTTCCTGCTAAATTACCCAAACCTTAGTTTTATTTGTCTGTGGTAATAATGTCCATTGAGTTAAAAAGGATCCTGTATATCTCCACCCAACCTCTATACTCCAATATTACTGTTCATTTGCAATAACCTGACTGTTTTACAGAACAGACCACTTTAAAATAGTCCTCCATCCAAAGAATAAATCACTCTGCACCAGCGTCAATGAATATTGAAAAATTACCTAATATGAGATTAAACTGTCCCTCTGATATTAAACTTTACTATAGCAACTTCAGCAGTAATATATTTATGGGTGTATGTATATCTTTATAGCTCCACTGAGTACACAGAGTTTGTAATTTCAAGGAACGTGCTAGCGTACAGAGAAAAATTGCTCCTATGCCGACAGGTCTAGAGGAGCAGTAAAAACTTTGAAAATTAAAAAGAACAAAACAGATATGATTGACAAAGGCCAGGAAGAGCTCAGGAACAGAAATTTTAATTGTTCTATATTATTGTAACCCCATGGCAGCAAGTTCCCATTTCACTGAAATCAACCCATTACTCCTGGCTTTCAAAAACCCTTTCAAACCCCAAGTAGCAAGAAAAGACAATTTTCCAACTCGAAAGTCATGTTCATTTTTTCCAATTAAACTTTTTGAAAAAACTATAATTAAGTAAAACGTACCCAATTAACACGTGGTAAACTAGGGGCCACATTATAAAAACACGGGGCCCAAAAACTCATTTTGCTGCCCATAGTAACCAATCAGGGGGCCCCTCTCTTATTTTTCCAGAGCACAAATTTTAAGGGGCGCTCTGATTGGCTGCTATGGGCAAAACAGAGAGTTTTAGACCAGGACAGTTTTCATACATGTAGCCCAAAATGTCTCATAATATAAAGTTACATTAAAGGGGATGTCTCCCTACAAAGATTCGCTTCACATGTGGAAAATGTTAATAAGATTTTTTAAAAAACACATTCCTCTTTTGATGTTACCTTGATCAGGAGATAAACGAGATTTTGGGTACATCCACATGGTAAGGTTTTCAGACGGACCTTTTTAGAGGGTTTTTTGGGGTTTTAAAAAACCATCAAAAAAACTGACTGTCAACACCAAAAAGACTTTGAAAGAAAATCTGCTCAGTAGTCTGCACTGAACGGGTTTTTACACCGCCAGCGATCTGAAAAAATCAGAACATGCAAAATCTTCCAGCTGGTTTCCGAGCTGAAGGTGTGCTATTCAATAGATTAGGAGGACGGGCAGATTCGGAAACTGGACAGAACCATCCCCAAAACTATTGAAAAGACGATAAAATACTGGCCCCGGGTTTTTTAAGACAAATCTGCCGATTTTACATTTTGAAGTGGGTGTACCCTTTTTATCACAGGTTTTTCTGGTTACCATCCTGATTTCTCTTCCTAATTAGACTGAGAGCAAGGAGTGACATTACCAGGACAGACAGCAGCTTGAGAGTGTGTTATTTCTAAGAAACAAAGCAGATTACTTTACTTTTTTAGTTTACTTTGACTCGATTAATTCCTCAGTCATGTCGCTGAATTAAAATCTTTGGGAAAACAAATTTTTTTTTTATGTGTATCCTGCTAGAGCCATCCACAGTCTAACCAGGAAGAGTGAGGAAGTGAGAATCTGAAGCTGCCTGTGGTCCTATAAAACAGCATGGTGAGACGATCCCTTTAAAGGGGTTGTCCATGAAAAATGAAACAATAAAATCAGAATGCAAGGCTTAGTCATCTGTGTACTCACCCCTGTTCCAGCACACTTCTATGCATATTTTGTTCTGCAGTGGGCATATGGCCTCATAGCCATGTGTCCCTGCCTACCCCCACAGCCTGCGTGCATCCCTGCCTCCCCCCACATCCTCCGTGCGTCCCTGCCTCCCCCCCACAGCCTTCGGTGTCCCTGCCTCCCCCCCCAGCCTCCGTGCATCCCTGCCCCCCCCCACAGCCTCCGTGCGTCCCTGCCTCCCCCCGCAGCCTCCGTGCGTCCCTGCCTCCCCCTGCAGCCTACATGCATCCCTGCCTCTTCCCACAGCCTCTGTGCATTCCCACCTCCCCCACAGCCACTGTGCGTCCCTGCCTCCCACCCCAGCCACTGTGCATCCCTGCATCCCCCCCAGCCACCGTGCGTCCCTGCCTCCCACCCCAGCCACCATGCGTACCTAACTCCCACCCCAGCCACCGTGCATCCCTGCCTCTGGCTCGCATCGGTGCATCACCGCCTCTGGCCCGCCTCCATGCGTCCCTGCCTCCAGTCGTGTGATAGGGCTACCTACCCACGCCCCTGGCTGCCCGGCTACCTAACTCCCTTGCTACCCGGCTACCTGCCCACCTATCTCCCTGGCTACCTGACTGGCTATGTCTCAGGCTACCCGACTGGCAAACCACCTACCTCCCTGGCTACCCGGCTACCTACCCAACTACCTATGAGGGGGTACTCTTACCTGCCCACTACCCGGCTAGGTATCTACAGGGGGGCCCACTACCTACCTACCTGTGGGGGCTATAGACATAACTACCAGAGCACCAAGGGGGGAATTATTACCAGTTGGGGCAGTATGGATGGGGAGTTTGTACATTGGGGGGGGGGGCTCAGGTAGGAAGATAATAAAGAAAAGTGAGAAATATCTCAGGTTTTTGTGTTTTTGTGGTGATTGAAATTTCCAGATCATGCGATAATTAAGGTTAAAATCTGAGCATCATCTATTAAGATCGCGCCTTTTTCGGCGCTTCCTGTAATTTTGGTGGCCAGCAAATCAGATTACAGAATAGAGCAGGGTGAGATTTTTGGTGCGACGTCATGCTGGGATGTGTATGGTTGCGATTGGCTGGAAAAATCACATGACCTGTTTTACATAGAACAGCGTTTCCTGTTTCACCTCAGTGTCTCTCAGGTCTCATAGGGATAGGACCTGCGCTCTGCCTGTGGCCAAAACAGCTCAGCGAAATTAGTCTATTCTGCACAGAGAAACCTCTACTATTAGCTGTGATCCTTCCAATTTAGTTATATTAGAGATTTGAAGATTTTATGTAGTTAGCTAGAGAATTTTAAGCAGCATCTCCCGCTGTAAATCACGGTGGGGGGAGCAGGGGGGGCCCCGCGGGCGAACACAGACAAGCTCTATCTATAAAGAACACTGGATAAAGTTCACCCAAGACTTAGCGTGGGCCCATTGTAGGGGAAAATATCTTTATTTTTAAAACAGTTTGCTATTGAAATATGTGCTGGATATGGGGCAGCCTGAAACTTATATTGGATACACATCATTTCTAGTAACTGCAGGTCTCTTTGTTAGGTGCAAAACTCCACTTTTATTATCAGTAACATTTCAGATATGTGTTCATTTTAAATTTTACCCATTACACCTTTTGACTGTTGATATATCCACCTTGCAGTTAAATTACAATCCGCAAATCTTGTAGTCAGCAAGGTTGTTTGTTGCCAAAAATCCCGTGTATCATACGAAAACATAACAGTTACGTGTTTTTTGACTTTTGTGCACCCAGCATTTGTTCATTGCGCAGCACTCCACGTAAATCTTAAAACACCCAATTCTATATTCACCACAGGTGAATTGAAAGATGAAAAAAAATACCGTGTATCATACGAAAACATAACAGTTACGTGTTTTTTTTTGATTTTTGCACACCCAGCATTGTTCCCATTTGACGCAGATCCACGTAAATTTAAAACAGAAATTTCTTTTATTCACCACAGGTGAATTAAAAGGTGAAAAAAAATACCGTTTATTATACCAAAACAAAAACAGTTACGTGTTTTTTGATTTTTGCACACCCAAGCATTGTTCATTGACGCGCATCCACTTTAAATCTTAAAACGGCAATTCTATATTCCCCACAGGTGAATTGAAAGGTGCAAAAAATACGTGTATCATACGAAAACATAAGGGGACACATATTTGCAAAATGACTTGTTTTTGTAAAAATCTTTAACATAGCTATCAATCCCTGTATGAGACAACCCATTTAATACAATGAAAAAAAGAGAAACAAAGACATGGTGGGGTTCCATCCTATTTTAAAAAATGTGTTTTTCTAGAATTAAACTACTAAAAAACTTGCATGTACAAAATAGCTGGTAAAAAATTCCCCCGAATTGTACAATTGAGGGTACAGGAAAACTTGACCAGATGTAGGTTATTCAGAGGACATGGAGTAAAGGGGCACGGACAGAGAACAAAGTACAGAGACAATTTCCTCCAGCATGTTGAGGGAAAAATGAGAAAAAGAATGCCAAACAAAAGGGCACCTGGGTGTAACAGGAGCGTTAACCACCGTATTTCCAAGTGAAGCTCAATTGGTCCGCACTCATACGGAGGGGCAAGCGCTACCCAGGTCTTGACTGTGTACTGAGGAAGGCTGGAGTTCTCACACTTCCGCTTCCCCACACTGCGTCAGCACGACAGTTTTTGTTGCTCGCATCAGGGCATTTTAACCTGCGTGCTAATAGATGACGGACGCCAGCCTGGGCATTCTCCTCACCCTCTGTAACTACGTCCCTGGGTCATTCTGTTGCACAGGACAGTTCTTGTCAATTTTCAGTTCAACTTATATGGTGTTTGAATGACTCATTTTTCCGGCACTTTGTAATCTGGGGGTCAAACAGGTTAATGGTCATACTGTGGCCCCGGACAGGGGCAGTATGTGTCCAGTTCATACTAAATGGTGGGTTTAAAGACTCCTTTTTCTGGCACTTTTTAAATGTTGGGTCAGACAGGTTTTAATGGTCATCTGCGGTAAAAGGACAGATATAGTTAGTGTCCAGTTCAAACTAAAATGGTGGTTGAAAGACTCCTTTTTGCGGCACTTTTTAATTCTGGGGGGCATACAGGTTTGGGGCTCATGCTGCGTTCCAGGACAGGGATATTCAATGTCCAGTTCAAGTAAGATGATGGTTCAAATCATACTGCCTTCTGGCACTTTTTAATTTGTGGGTGATGCAGGTTTAAGGGTTTCCGGCTGTGGTACAAGACAGGGGTAGTGAATGGTCTGTGACTTTATAACCTAAGTGTGTTGCCTAAGATGTAGCACGTATCCATTTGACTGTTGTGGATGTTAATTTCAGCTTCTCCAGCCTTGTTTGGGTGTAATAATGAAGGTGTTATTGCTCTCCCATAGACTTTAATGGTAATCGCTCATAATCGATGCTCACTATCGAAAAACCTTATCGATAGCGGCCGACTATCGACTATCGCTCGATCTCGATAGCCAACGCAATCGCTCAACACTAGTGGAGATATGTGGTGATGTGGCAGTATTATATGGTCTTTGTATATTGTTGTTGTTTGGCAATATTTGTCTTGGTATACTGGTTTGATCAGTAGCATGATAGTGGTGATCATGTGGCGGTATTTGCTGGCCCGCACAATACAGCTAAACTGTATGCTGTAAAATTCAGCAAGAACTAAATCCAAAAACAATGGCACAATTGCATTTCTTTTCTGGAGGCGGGGAGATGGGGGTGTTGGGGGCGGGGTGATGGGATTGTTGAGGGCGGGCTTTGCGGGGGGCCCAGACTCTTCAGCTATATGGGGCCCTGAAATTTTTGTTGGTGGCCCTGAGTGGCATCAGCAGTCACATGCCATTCTCTTGGCATCAAGGCTCAGGATGTAAGTGGCGCATAAGCAGTAATGTCAAGGGAACATACCCATGAATATGACTGCTGATGCCACTGAATTTTTGGAGCAGTCATGTGCTGACAAATGAAGAGGAAGGAGAGAGCCTGTCCTGAAAAAGGGACTAGGAGGGACATGTATGAAAACTGTCTAGGTGTAAGGACTTTTTTGTCCCCTTTGAAACCCCCAATCAAAGCCCCCTTTCTTTTTTTTAGAGAAAAAAATTAAAGGGGACCCGGGTTTGGTTTTATGGGCAAAAAAAAAAAGTTTTTAAAACCAAAGCAGATTTCATACGAGGCCCTTGGTATTTAATTTGTTTATGAAAAGGCTGTAATTTAATTCATTTTAACATGGACAACCCCCTTCCCAAAGGGGCTTTTTAGGTTTACCTTTCCGCTCCCAGAGTCAAAAAGGGCCCAGAAAAGGGAAAAGCTTCCCTATTGTCTGCTATTTTTTGCAAAATTTAAACATCTGTGGGAAAAAAAATTTGGGGGGCCTTTAGCACCTCATACACACCAAAGGTCAATTTTTAATTATGTATACGTGGCACTTTTTTATGAGGGGAGAGAACCCTAAAAAAGGTTCCCCAATTTTTTCCCTTTGGGCCTGTCCTAAAAGAAAAACAAATCCCAAACATAGTATTTTTTTATTAGAAAATGGAAAAGTTTGTCTTGCAACTGAGGAAACATATTTTTAAAATACATTCTTTTTGCAAGGGGCCGTTGTGTATAGTAAAAAAGAGGCCTGGAGGATCTAGAATTTATTTTAAAAGACACAGTGCCAAACCCTCTAAAAATTTAAATCTTGCGGGCTGTATAAAGCCCCTTGGGTAGTGCTGGTCCGCAGAACTGAAGGCCCCAGAGGAAACCCATTTTTGGGGCCCACTTTTCACAAATATAAAAAAAAATTTAAGACCCCCCACAACGGGGAAAAACTTTTCCCTTATATTGTTGCAAAATAAAGGGGACATAGAAAAAGGGCCCAAATGGGAAAGGGTGCAAATTTTCAGCTGGGGCCCCAAACTAAAACCCAAATTTGGGCCTTCACGTCCCTCCACCACCGTCTGGCTGTATGTTCAACTAGACTGCTAGCAATGTTCTCTCAAAGGAATGTAGCTGGGAAAGTGAGAAAAGGGAAAAAATTTACCTAGAGAAAGTGAGTGAGGAAAGGGGGTTTTTCTCCCCCAGCGTTTCACGGGGTTTGGGCTCTTCACCCCAGCTTCAGGCTCACACTTCCGGTTAGACAAGGGGGGGTTCCTATAGAAAATTGATTTCCCTCTTTTTGCGGGAAAATTCCCACTAAGCAGGGAGTGAGCCAACACTGGAGCAATTGGGAAGTAAAGGGTTTGGTAACCAAGGAAGTTTCAAAAAAAAACCAGGAGATAAAAATTTTCCTTACTCTTTAAAATTGCAAGGTCAGAACAACAATGTATTTGCCAATAGTCTTTATTTACCTTTGCCACGTTTAAAGTTAATCATTGTGGTGAGAAAACCATTTATGCGGGTGGGGTTAAAAATTTTTTAATAAAAAAGGCCCCGCTTGGGAATGCCTGTTTTAAAAATTTGGGTCAAAAATATTTTCCTTCAAAGAAAAATTTAAATACTTCAAATTTGGGTCGGAAAATTACACTTCAAAAAATGTTTATCAATGAGTAGATACATTCCCAGATGCCCAAAATAAGGGTTTAGTAAATATTTTGGGGAGTTATTCCCTTCACAAACAAAAATGCTTTAAACCCTTTACAGTGAACAGGGGCCCAAAAGGGTAACCAGATGAATCTTCTGTGGGCCCTTTTTTTCTTCCCCAAATTTTGGTTTGCGACCACCGGGACTTTTTCCTGCTCCCAATCCAAAACCTCTGCAGGGGTGCAATCAGATTTTATTTGACCCCCAAATCATTTTGATTAGACCCCTCATCTCTTTATAAGACAAGCCCCTCATGGGTGTTACACAGCAAAAAGTTTTATCCCCCCCCCCCCCCCCCTCCCCCCCCCCCCCCCCCCCCTGAAATATAACAATAAAAAAAGCAGGGCCCCTGGGGGAATTTCTGTGAAAATTATGTCCCACCTAAAATTTAACTAAAATTTAAAAAATGTTACAATTAAAAAAAAATTATATTTCCACACTGTACCTCAGAAATTAAAATATAAAAAACATTTTAAAATCCCTAATCATTTTAAACATACGGGTATCAAAAATTAAAACCTTTGGACAAACTTCCCCCCTAAAAATTTGAATATATTTATACCCCTAAAACCCCAGAAATTAATTTACAAAAAGAACACACGGGTTCACTTTAAAAATTAAATTTAAAATTTTTCCTCTGAAAAAAATTTTAAAATATCCACTATACTCCCTAAAATTAATTATCTCACGCTATGTACCACAGAAAATTAATTTTTTTACATACTAAAAACTTGTGAAACTTTACTTTTGAAAACCCCAAAATTTCATACCGCCCGAAAACTAAAGTTTTACATTCTTTTAAAACCACTTAGTAACTACTTAAAAGAAAAAAAAAAATTAAAAAATTTTTTTTGCAAAAATTTGACTTTTACCAATTTCATCTCAAAAATTTTTTTGGGGGGTTCCCCAAAAAATCGTGTGGTGCATTAAATTGTACCAATAAAATTACAACTAATCCCAGAAAAGCACAAGCCCTCATACAGCTATGTTGAAAGAAAAATATAAAGGTTTTGGGTCTAAGTGGGCCAGCCCTTAAAGGGTTAAAGTAGTACACAAAAAATTCTCTATCTGCACAGTGACGTCTCCTATTAATGATGAAAACCGAATTTGGGAAAATCTTAAATTACTAATAGCGGTTTCAAAGGTTTTGTTCACCAAATGTATCCTTAGTAAAATTCGATTACCTCCTTCATTATTTCTCTGCACCGTACACATAAAGTTTCAATTGTCTATGGGAAACACGTTCACCAGGCAGTTTCAGAGTCTCTCAAGCCCCCAGGTGACTAATAAACATCTTGGTGTGTCGTTAATACCTTACATATTAAATGTCATCTGTAGAAATTATATGGAGTCTTCATGCTGTGGGATTGATAGGCTTAAGGTATTGAGAGGTCACATATCAGATCATAAATGTTTCTGCTGATGAATGCTAACCCTCCAGGGCAATCAAGGATGGAGACAGTTAAAACTCACTTGTAATTTCTGAACTACTGAAATTTTTGACAAGAGAACTATTTAGTTCCTACTTATGCTTATAGGAATAAAGGGCGTACATAATACATAGGCAGCCCTATTGGCCCATGGAGAGAAGTCCAGACTGGGCAGACCAAATCTTGTCTCTCATGTAAGGCATAAACCATAGTCACTTAAACAAGAACCTCAGTGTTGGTAAACAGAGGATCCCACAAGTCTTTTCCACTAGAGGAAATTAAGGAGCTTTCTGCTTATGGATTTGTTATGGAGTTCAATGGAGGTGGGTATTTCCATCTGAGCTTCCTCTAGTGGTGAATTTAATGTGAATTGGTGAAGCAGGAAATTTAGAGCTCTGTATTCGTATCCAGGAAAGATATTTCTGGAAATTAATTAGATGTTTGAATAATTTAAATGAAAAGCACATACACATTAAGAAATTATTTTGGAAAAAGAATAAATTAAATTGAGCATCCATATGCAGTATAATGGAGTAGCGGCTAACAAGCAGTTAGAAAGGCATGTATTTTCATGGATAAAATCTCATCGCTTTAAGGGAAAACATTTTTAAAAAAACTTACATACAATTTAAAGTGATGAAAATCCCATCTTATAGGTCACAACCACCATAGACGGGACGGCACTGGGTTTCATGCCTGATCCTTTCAGACCGACGCGTTTCGATATCTGTGTATCTTACTCATGGTCTAGTTGTAAGACAAATTTAAGGACCTTTTATAATGGACCGGACATTGCGAAATGCAATCGTCATTCAAAGGGGTAAAGTTAACCCTATATCTCCCATTACATAGGTTCCAAAGAACATGTGCTCCACATTTAAAAACAATATATGACAATGTGCAATAAAACAAAGAATATATAGAACAACAGGCATTGATTTAAAGAAGGAATGCATAAATGGAAATACAGCATATGGTCACAAGTATTTGCCCCCACAAACACCTTTAATGTTTTTGATACCATTATCGATACTAACCGCTTTGCTAGATCCTTAACAATTAAAAATCATTTTTTTCAGGAGAATTTGACTCAGGAAAATGTACAAATTAATAAAAATGCAGACATTTTTTGTAATACTGATGCAACAACTAGTGCATTAAATTTCAGGGAACTTAGAGCTATCTCGGATTTGGGAAGTCTAAGGATGGAAAGTGATATGGGATGTATAAGCCCCAGTAAATTTGTGGTTCCTAATCCCGATTTCTACCCGGTTAACTCTCGCCCAGAAATTCTAGACCTATTCCAGGAACTAATAGAACAAGATCTTGTTCAGTTAGCAGCAGTGGTGGATAAAAGGGGGAACAAAAATAATAACTTTAATAAACAGGAATCTATGGCCCTCAAACATCTCAAAGAGGACAAGTCCATCATAGTCAAAATGGCGGATAAGGGTGGAGCCGTTGTTGTGTTAGATTCAGGTTTATATGAGAAGCTAAATCTAGAATTGCTGAATGACACAAATACTTACCGCCGCCTAACATGCGACCCCACCAAAATATTCCAGGACTCCCTTAGAAAACTTTTAATGGAAGGGGTACGCATGGGGGCAATAACATCTAGTGTGGCAGACAAATTATATGTTGAGTTCCCGAAAACTCCAATTGTGTACTCTCTTCCGAAAGTGCACAAAGGAATATTCCCACCCCCCATGAGGCCAATAGTTAGTGGAATGGGTTCTTTCAGTGAAAGGTTAGGTGCCTGGGTTGATAACTCACTACAACCTCTTATTGCTTCCATTCCTGGTTTTTTACGTGATACCAAACAAGTTATAGGTATCATGGAACAAATCCAATGGAAAAACAATTACGTATGGCTTACTTGTGATGTGACGGCACTGTATCCATCGATGCCGCATGAACTTGCCCTGGTTGCCTTAAAAAAGTTTCTGGAAAAATATAGCCCCTATGATCCCAATATCAACGAATTTCTCGTCCTAGCGGTGGAATTTCTCCTGAAGCATAATTTTCTCCCTCATTGGCAAATATTTTTATGGCAATGTGGGAGGAACAATTTTTATTTTCGGATGATAATATTTTTGCCTCCCATGTCAGGTGGTACGGAAGATATATTGACGACCTCCTCCTGATATGGGAGGGCCGCCCAGATGTAGTTCCTGAGTTCATACAGTATGTTAATGATAATTCTATGAATCTCAATTTTACATACTGCATGCAACGTGATACTATAGATTTTCTGGATGTAACGCTACGAGGAATCCCCGATGCTACAATACAGATTAAGCCCTATACTAAACCATCTTCGTTAAATTCCATCTTACATGCTGCGTCTTGCCACCCCCAACATGTCATCGATAATATACCTACGGGTGAGCTAATACGTTCCAAAAGAAATTGCAGCACAATGGAAGAATTTATGGTACAACAAAACAAGATAATAGATAAACTAAGACAAAGGGGTTATCACAACAATACATTAAATCGAAGTATAAAAAAGGTTGAATTAATACCACGGGAACAACTAGTCACCAACACACGACAGCGTCATAACAATAAATTTGAGGGCATTACATTTACCACTACTTATTCCCCACAATATAAGAATATAGTTAGATTATTAAAAAACATTTATCTATATTAAAAATACATCCACAATTGCGGGAGATTATCAATAAAGGGGTATGATTTGTCCCCAAGAAAGCCACAAGTGTGGGATCAATCGTTTCCCCCAGTCTATACATCAATCAGGAACAAATAATTAAAACCTGGCTTCAACATAAAGGTTCATATAAATGTGGACATAACATCTGCACCACTTGCCAATATATGAGTTAGCAATACTTTTACATCATATGTCACTGGAAAAATTATAACGTTTATCAATATATCAATTGCAACTCCAAAAATGTGGTGTATTGATTTTGGTGTTTTATGCCAGGTACAATATGTGGGAAAGTACGACTACACCCCTCAAAGTCCCCATTAGACGCCACTTATCGGATGCCAAAAAAAAGAATTGGAGACACATATTTCATCAGTGCTAGACACTTCATTGGGAAATGCATTCAGGAGATACTATGTTCGTTTCATATAATGGGAAATACAGAGAGTCTTCCCTTCAGAGAGAAGTGGCAAACGTGAGAGATAAATTATTAAGATGTGAAGCCAAATGGTCTTCACACTACAAACAAACAACCTCGGGGCCTCAACATCAGATATGACATTTTGTATCACTATTAAATGTATTTCACTTGTGACCATATGCTGTATTTCCATTTATGCATTCCTTCTTTAAATCAATGCCTGTTGTTCTATATATTCTTTGTTTTATTGCACATTGTCATATATTGTTTTTAAATATGGAGCACATGTCTTCGGAACCTATTAATGGGGGGATATAGGGTTTAACTTTTCCCTTTTGAATGACGATTGCATTTCGCAATGTCGGTCCCCTTTAAAAGGTCCTTAAATTTTTTTCTTACAACTAGACATGAGTAAGATACACAGATATCGAAAACGCCGTCGGTCTGAAAGGACTCAGGCATGACCTAGTGCCGTCCCGTCTATGGTTGGGTTTTGACCTATATGAAGGAGTATACATCACTTAACTTGTATGTAAATTTTTAAAGATGTTTTCATTAAAGCGATGAGATTTTATCCATGAAAATACAGCCTTTCTAACTGCTTGTTAGCCGTACTCCTTATACTGCATATGGATGCTGGTTGTTTCTTGTTTTCCTGCTTGTATTGTGCCGGTGGAGTTCCCGGCATTCCGTGCATCCATACACCTGTGCAATCTGAACCAACACAGGGAGAAGCTGAATTTCCTTTGATACGTACAAGAAATCATTATTGTTACTCAAAGAAAGTGTTTTGTTGAAGATGTGAAGCGTATAAAGCAGAGAGGGGATAATGATTAGGATCAATATATTGGAATTCTAGAAAGATATCCACATTAATGAAGTTTAGGGACATTGTAGGGGTACTTTGCTGGTCATTATCCTGCTAAACTAATATAAAGTTCTGCTATGATTTTAGACATATTCTATTCTGAAACAAATACATGCAAACAGAAACCTAAATTTACCCCTTAGGCCATGTTCACACGGCTTAAAATGGGCCGTATTTCGGTCCGTAATTACGTGCCAAAGTGCGCCAATTACGGGGCCGAAAACGGCCCATTCATTACGTTAATTCACAGTTCTCATAGAGAACTATGGATTACGTCTCCTCTCCCGCCCGGCGAAGCCGCCGGGTGGGGATAATTGACATGTGAATTACTAGCCGCAAATACGCGACGCTAGCAATTCAAGTCTATGGGCCGGCGAAGTGCCGGCCCCCTGCTCAGTCCCCCGCTCCCGCCCCGCCCCCGGTCACACGGCGTTATTGCGGGGCGTAATTACGCCCTGCAAATACACCGTGTGAACCTAGCCTTACCCACCATTACTTTTCAGTACATCATGACAGCGCTAAGGGAGTATTTAGTGGGCTCAATCACTGAGCCCACTTAATACGTGGCAGATGCTGGCTGTTAGATACAGCTGATATCCTCCGGTAACAGCAGAGATCGGAGCTGCCTCTGATACCTGCTGTTTAATCATTAAGACACCACAGTGCACTGTTCTTCCCCTCACGATGAGATCACGTGGTGCTGAGGGGTTGCTATGTCAGCCAGAAGCCTAATCAAGGCTTTTATGGCTGCCATATTACTGCTCCTATGACTTCCTGCCCCAGACAGAAAGTCACAGGAGAGCCATCTTTGTACAACATTGTTTATTATATTTATAATGCAGAACGATGTACAAGCGATCCCCCTCCCCTTAGTGGTCAAGTAACCTACGTGGACTAAATGTAAGTGTAAAGTGTAAAAAAAAAAAAAAAAAAAAAAAAAGCTCTAAAAATATAAAAAAATAATAAAAAAATATTCAAAGCTCAAATCACGCCCATTTTGACATTTTACAAACAGAAAAAAATTCAATAAAATAAGTTACACCTAATTTTATTTGTAACTTTTGCCGTGTTCATAAAAGTCAGGATCTATTAAAATAAAACATTATTTCAAAACAGTAAACTTCAACCCGCAAATAATGCACCCCACTTAGGTCCATAGATGGAAAAACAAAAAAGTTATTGCCCACAGAAAATGGTGCTGTAATGCAAATATAAAAAAAAATTTAATTTTTTTAAAAGTGCTAAAACATACCGAAAAAAATACATATTTGGTATCACTGGCATCGTACCGACCTGCAGAATACAGATAACTCATAATTTATACCAAAGATTTCATGGCATAAAAACAAAACTGCCGCAAAAATGGTGCAAATATGTTTTTTTCATACTCCACCCCACTTATAATTATTTTTCATACAGTATTTTACAGTGCATTAAATAGAACGGTCAATGGAACCTTTACAAAGTACATATTGTCCCACAAAAAATAAACCCTCATATGTCTATGTAGATGGGAAAAGAAAAAAGTTTTGGCTCTTTGAAGGCGGGAGGAAAAAAGAACTAAAACAAAAGTGTGAAACTTAAAGGCTTGGATCAAGTCAAGTTGTCCCCTGTTATCGCAACTAAAATAGATATTATAGAAAAGAAAAGACAATGCATCGATCAGAGATTAAGAAGAAAAAAATATTTTTTGTGATATGATTATTTACTTATATATCACTGCAAATAATAATCCCTGTTAAAACTTAACTTTTTACTTATTTTTTTTTAAAAAATATTAATATCTAAACCCCTATACATTACCACTACTACCTAGATGATACAGCATACTGTGCACTATCTGCCAGTGGAGTAATCGCCCTGATAAAGAGCGGCCCCCGCTTTAATGACAGACAAATGTCACTACATGCGTTGTATAAACACCTTTAAATCCCAGCTATCCCGACGCGTTCCCCATACAATTCTGGGGTTTTCTCAGGGGATTCAAAATTTCTCTCACTGTGGAAAAAGAATACGCAAATATACAACGCATATATCACAACACATGTACTTCAAAAAAGATGAATAAACTGATACTTAGCTAAGTGCTGCCAGGTTAAAAAAGGGCGATAAATTCCCGCAGCACCTCTAGTACGCTGGCACCCAAGATAAGAGGGATACAGAGCACTATTGTCTCTGCCCCCCCTTTTTATGTCCTTAAAGGCCCCAAAGATGTAAAGGTAAAACAATTAACCCAATGTTTTTCACGTAAACAATAAAAACTGCATGCTCGCTTCCAGGTTCCCTTGAGCACATGTGCCTATTTTCTTGCTCATGGTTGTACGGCGTTTTCCCGGGTATTCAACTGCGCATGTCCGGAAGTAAAAATACCCGTCACTTCCGGTTAACATCGCCGGAAATGACACCGCGCAATATGCTGAATGCCGGCCGAACCACGCGGCGCCTGGCGTTCACAACAAAGCAATGCGCGTGTCCGAAAGGCAGTTCATGGGATTGTCGCCATATCTGTAAATGAAGATGCGCTATGCTCCTAACCATATATATCGATTAAATGTCACAGTGTCCACCCTCAGCCGATGTACTTACTACCAACACCACATCATCTACCATAATATATAATAATAAAAGACTAATGTGGCGGGGCATATATAATTGACTTTGTAGTATTTGTAGTATTTCTTATGATTATTTACTTAATTTATTTCCATGGTTCAAATTGCCTCTAAGCTGTTCACAGCGATTCCATGAGGTTTAGGACATAGGTATCATTCGTTGATGGATTTGAAAATTGTTTTCAGGGTATAGGCAAAGTTAGAAATATTTTTTGCTTCAATGTATCTTACAAAATATAACACAACTTTCTTGATGAAAACATGGTTTGCTTGTAGTCTGTGACCATGAAAATGAACAGAAGAGTCACAGACACAAAATAGTTGGAGACATTTAAAGGAGTTGTCTCATTACAAGCTTTCAGCCTACCTCAGTGCGTCTGGCAGCATAGGATTTTTGAATTCAGGGGGTGCTTCTCTTGTCTGCCTCTTCTCCTCCCTCTTCCCCCCTCCCCTCAGCACACAGAAAGGCTCTCCTCCATAACTTCTATACAGCAGGGAGGGGGAGGTGGGTATGCTGCCCGAGTTAACCCTGTGTGTGCCTGCCTAGGTCTGTTCCAGGCTCCTGGATCAGCTGTATTGTTAGCTCCACTGAGACAGGAGAGGGCTGATCTAGGGAGTGTGGAGCCAGAGGTCTTTGAAGCGTGTATGCTAATACAGAGCAGGAGGGATGTAATGTGTTCCCTATACCCCCTGCTCAGCATACAAATCTGCAACATCTCCAGCAACAAACAGGACCCTGTCAGAACGCCCACAGGGCAGCTGTGAAGTGTTACTATACTCAGGATGTGTCATTATACAGCAGAGCATGAAGCATTCACATGCCCCCTGATCTGTATAGTATTAGTATAGTTACAGCTCCACAGACACATCATGATTATAGTAACACACGGTCACTGCTGTCAGCCTCACCTCTGCTCTCTTCAATCTGTGTAGAGAACGGGAGGAAGCAGGCCACAACACGGGGTTAATCCAGGCAGCACAGACACAGACCCCAGAAGCCTTCCCCCCCCCCTCCAGATGCATTCTCTCTGCCTGGGGGACTGTATTCAAGCGATGGGTCCATACAGACCTGAAGCCATTTGAGATTTAAGGATCAACCCGGGAGCTGCTTATAGAGATTTGAGAAGCTGATGTACTACTACTAACAGGGCTAACTCAAAATCAGTAGGACCTTTGTAATGAACATATATTGCAAAGCTGCTTGTTTTTTTAAAGATCTTTTTAATTTAAAACCCAATCATTGTAGCGAGACAACCCCTTTAAGTAAAGCTAATAGATTTACTACATTTTTCATTTCAGATACATTGGATATAGAAATTATATTAAAAGCCAGAATACATAATGTTTTTGTTCAAATAGGGTTTTTTTTGTAAATGCTATAAATTTCAAACTTCCTTTTATATTTACTGATGGTTTGTTTAGATTGTACTTTGTTTGTTTTTTTTAATTCCTCTAATTATATGATCAAGGCTGTGCTTTTATATTGTGGTTATCGCATTGATAATTGTGTAACATAATGAACTCTTCAAGTTCTTAAAACAGATTTTTTTCATTTTATATATAATACAAGCTTCATAATGGAATGCAAAAGATTAATGACTGCTCTACAACCCTGGAGGACAGGGACACAACTTTATCAATAGCAACTGGCAGGAATGCTTTCAATTACATTTTTATGTCCATAGTTTTTTGCTTCAAAATAGAATTGGTTTTGATTAAACTTAACCACCACATTACATCCAAAATCGGCCAAAATGTTGGTCAAAAAAAAGAGCCAAAAAAAACCTGATCTAAAAGTAAAACAATTTGAAAACTGTGTCAATTTACAAAGCAGCATGAGCCACTTTGATCTGGTACATTTTTAGACTGCCTGTCTAAGGGTATGTTCACACAGCGTAATTGTGGCGCGCATTTAACCATGTATTAGCGCTTTACACACGGCGAGATGCGCGCCGCAATTACGGTAATCCATAGCTCTCATAGAGAACTATGGATTACGCTTCATGTCAATTATTCGCCGCGATTACATGCCGCAAGTAATGTATGTCTATGGGGCCGGCGGGCTGGCAGCCCCCCGTTCTTCGGGAGAACGCGCTGATCACCCAGTGTATTGTGGCACGTACTGTACGCACCGCAATTACGCCGTGTGAACATAGCCTTAGGCTGAGTTCACATGGCGTCTTTGGGGCCTATAGCGGCGGGTACAGTACGTGCCGCTATATGCCGGGTGTTTTAGAAGTGCACGCTGGCCAGCGCATACTTCAAAAATGCTCTGTGCCAGTTCCCATAGACATTCACTTGCGCACCGAGAAGAAGTGCCAAATCACTTCTTTCTCCTACCGTGTGTTACACGTTAGGACAAACAGCAGGTAATCAGAACGCAATTACGCATCGAAATTCGCCCCACAAAGACGCCGTTTGAACATACTCTAAGTCTATACCATCTAACTTTTAGACAGCGGTAGTAAATGAAGGCCTATGCTTGGAGATGCTTTAAAGCTGTGTCAAAAATAAACTACAATTTCTTCTAGGTTCTTCTTGGGTATTTTAATACAGAATACCATCTGGCTCCATATGAATGTGGCCATAGTACATTTACAGTATAAATTGTGTCATGTAGGTATTGTCCCAATTTCAAGCTTTTTCAAATTATTTTGTATGTGTCATCCAACAATGTATCAACTACAAAACAACACATATAGTATATTTTTTAGCATGTACAGCCTGTAAAGTTAGAAATTTGTTTATCTGAAAGAAATACATTTGACGTTTCCCATACACAAGTGAGTTACAGACTATCAAGTAAACCTTTCTAATCTCAATGTTTTTGATATTGCTCTTTGCCTTCTATTAGGTTTGAACTGCACACATAATTTGGTTTTATATTATTATGTCTCTCTTTGATAAAAACGGATGTACCAAAGTTTAACTTGACAGTGATATTACTGCATTCTGTGTTATCTGTTCTTAAATCCCAACTAAAGCCTTTAAAAAGCACTGAAAAAGTTGAGATAACGTTCTGTGCAGTGACATGGTGGTGCATTATCTGCCAAGGTTATCTTTGCTACAACTAAATGTGGGTTTTGCCATTTTGATGGTGTTGTCTTGAATCTTGTATTTCATTGAGCTTATTGTGTAACATTTTTGCATTTTTCTCATTATTTTTTTTGTGGGACTGGCTTTTCCATTTGTTTTTTGATCTAACAAATACGTAGCAATAGGTGTGAGTTTTTATTAGTATGTCTTTGCTGAACTGCGCCTAAATTGTAAATAGTTCTCCCCTTGCCTTTTTATTGATTTAAGAGGAAAAAAAAAAAAAGGCCTGAAATTTTACTTCTTTTTTATTGTGTAAGCCCCAATTTTTTTTTTTTTTTTTTTTTTGTTTTCTGATGGTTCCTTGTGTCATCACCTTAGACTCTGCTTCTTAATGTCTATAACATACCAGACCCAACGTATTGCTAAAGTTCTTTAAAGGGGTTATCAGGAAGTTTAAAGATTTTGTAGAACACTTAAACAGCTTTTACATTGAAAGAAAAAGGTTCCCATATCCCGTGTTCTTTTTTTTCTTGAGCCTCCTTTATTCATTTATTATAAAAAACCACTTTTTGCGGAAATCCCTGTTGTGGGAGTTTTTTTAGTTTCTGGCAACATTTTCCCTACAAGTTTCAGACTGCACGCAATTAGGATTCTTCCACTTTTTTTATCGCTAGACATTTGTGATTTGGTGGCAATACCCCCCAGCTCTGTACTGCTGTCCTCTGCTCCGATTACAAACTTCTGCCAGCAGGACACACAGATAAACAAGTTCTCTTTCTCCTGTAATTACTTCTATTTACTTGCAAACTACAAGCTGGCAGTACTGAATGCACCAGACCCTTTCTTGTTAGGTCACCCCAATACGGGGGGTTTTCGACTGACCCTGGCTTTAAAGCACATCATGAGTGATGAAAAAAACGTTCATTGAAATCTTGAAAACGGCCCCATACTTTGTTTGCAGGAGGTAGGTGGGAAGGAGAACAGGGCTCTATGCCGGGTTTTTCTGAAACAGAGACGGGGTAAAAAATTTTACTAAGAAAATTAAAATTTTAATATTTTTACTTTTTGACCCCCCGTAAAAAATCAAAGCCCCAAAAAGGGGAACGCTTTAAAAAGCACAAGCTTTACAATTCAGACACTATGTTGTTGTAATAAATACTAAAAGCACAAAATTAACCAACAAGACACTTGATGGATATTGGGAAGGAGGGCTCATTCTTAAGTTTTGAATGGCAGCACAAAAACATGTCACCAAAAACTTAGTCAAGTTACTCTTAGCTCCATTTACTTAAATGGTGCTGGGGTTATTGACAAAAATGAGAAAAATGTAGACTTCTTGAATTTTTAGAACTCTTTCCAAATGAACATTTTACTGTTTCCTTTGAGTAAAATTTGATCCACCATTTTTCATTTTGTTTTTAGACGGGTTTTTGAAAATTTTGGCGGCCCCCCAATCACCCCCTTTTGACTTTTTTGGGGGCCATCCCAATCATGCAGAGTACGAGAAGTGTCAAAAAAGTAATTGCTGGGTGTGGGTTACATTGGGTGCTATAATCACGTGACCATGTTTTAATATATTTCATTTTTATCTCCTTGTGAACACCTTTTTTTTGCTCACTCTCTGTACTGTCAGACTGCTCTTATTAGAAAAAATTTTTCCCCTTTGATAGTATCAATAGTTTGGGGGCTTTTGGGATTTTTGGCTGCATCTTTCCCCCACCCCAGAAAATGTTTTTTTGTGAAATTTGAGGTTCACATAATGCCTAACTCTATACACATGGATATATTTTATCAAGTGCTTGGATTTGCTAAATCATTTAAATTCTGTTTTTTCGTTTGGGGGTTCAGTAATTGTATAACCCACCGTCTTAAAACTCCTAGGTCAAAGGGCTTTTGGGCCCCTTCAGGGTGCAGGGCCCCTTAACAGCTGCTATGTGACCTCCCTTAGCGATGCCCTTGCTTGCAAGCTGTCCTCCTCATCTTTTTTTTGCCCTTGAAAAGAATGAGTTTTTAGCCCCAATTTTTCTGTCCTTTTAGACCAAATTTTTTTGTTCCACGATCCCGTTTATTGTTTTGGTTGGTAAATTTTTTTCTTCTCCCCACCCTTTATTTTAAAAGTTAAATTGTTAGACATTGGTTAAGGAATTTACCTTATCTTTTAAAGACCTTTTCAATATATGATTTAAAGGGAGAAAAAAATAAAGTTTTTAAATTCTAATTTTTATTGTGGTGCTGGAACAAGAATATTATTCTTTTAAGGCTTTGCCTTTACTTCAGGGGACGGTTTTTTCAAAAAGAGTGGATTTTACATAAAAGTTAAGGGTAAGTGGTACCTTATTGACTTATTTAGAGCTTAAAGGGTCTTTCTCACTTGATGGTTTTGCTGGCTTCTCAGCATTTTTCAGCCTCAGATTTTGAAATAGAGCGGCAGGTTTCTCTCAGCAGTAGGGCATATCTTTACTCTCTGAAAAGCGGTGACATCATGTCCCTGCACTGTTCATGCTCACTTCTGAGACCTCACATGTTTAATTTTATGTGAGCTGTAGGAGGGAGTAGATCTCAAGTCTCCAGATGTCCTGTAATGTCTGGAGATATGATAGCCAACTCTCTCAGACTCTACAAGTAATCATTGAAAGTGGAACAGTTAGTCTTAGATAGTTGTAATATGGAGGAGTTAGAGGGACATTATTACTACTACTGCTACTACTATACTACTACTACGATTACATCATTTCAGCCAGAGAGTATAAAGAATATGTCCTAAAGGAAATCACAGAGCATGCTCTAGAATGGGCAACCCTGTGATTCCGACCAGTGCAGACAAAGATGACTATGGAGCACCAGCAACTAATGCCGTCATGGGGGAACCTGACTATCCCAGTCACAATATGCACTATAAAGGCAAAATGTATTCAATTCCTGCTAAAGCATAGCATTTGGATAATATAAACATATAACAAAGTTTATTATATTTATAGTCCCCACATTTTAAATTATGATCTTTGTAGTGAGAAAACCCCTTTAAGATGTTTGTCTTTTTCTTGACTTGAGACCAATAGAGAATCCGTTGATGGGCCACTGTGACCCTGTGAATAAATATTTTTTTCCCATCTTCCTGTTTTCACAGAACCTGCTCTTCATAACAGGCCTCAGGCTTCCACTTCCTGTGCAGGCTGTGGAAGACTCTACAGAACTGACTGACATTTCAGCTCTGCTATTCCTAGCTGAACCTATCAGAAGGGCATTGGTGATGAAGGGGTTTTGAAAAAAAACATTGTCCAAGGAGGAGGTCTGGCTATAAATGTGAGCTAGCAAAGCTGCTAAAACAAACCTGGTGATTCTTCTATTTCCACACTGTTACCTATTTATTTACATACAAGGATAACAGTGGTAAGCATAGGCAACAGGATGGCCTTGCATTCTTCCTGGTCAGTAACTCTAAAGGGTTAAAGTTTTTCTCAGTAATAAATCAAGGATCAGGACCTGCTGCACAGGATATGGCAGGGGGTGATGTAGGGGTGAATACCAGTCCGAATACTGCAAGGTCACAAAGGTGGTCTGAAACCTAGGAAAGCATCTATAAACAGGCAGGTGATAAGAACACCTCTATCTTTCAAAATAAAGCAAAATCAGAACAGCGGTGTATTTGGTAATAAGTCTTTATTTACCTTTGCCTACATGTTTAAATGACCACTCCAGGTTTTTTTTTTTTTTTTTTTTATAAGTTTATTAGAAAATGCTTTTAGATGCACAACAGTGCCAATAATTTTGCTTACCTGCAGACAAATATAGAATTTCTCACTGCTGCACTAATCCTTTGTTGGGTCATGTGGCCTGCACTCTGAGTTGCTGACAGACACTGTGCTTTTCATCCCTCTGACTCACTTTGACCTCCTATAGGAATGCAAGAGAGATTCAGTTCTGCGTCACACAACCATGCTGTGTGTCTCAGCAACTCAGAGTGCAGGTAAAATGCCCCAGCTGTAGTGCACCTTAAAGCATTTTTAATAAACTAAGCAAAAAAAAAAAGAAAAAAAACAACACTTAAATGGTTTGTCTCACTACATTGATTCATCTTACCTCAGTCCTGTTTTCTTGGTTTCATTCTGAATTCAGAGGCATGTTTACTGGCTTCCACTAGGCTGCAGTAGAAGCCAGGTCTGTAGCTATAGCAACCAGTGCTGGCAGCCTATCAGGAGAGATGAAACAGGTCTGTAGCTATAGTGACCTGAGGAGCTAATGCAGCCCATACAAGAGGGGATATCTAGGAATAGATAGGACACTGTTAATGGACATATATTGCAAAGTGACTTGTTTTTGCAAGATCTTTAACATAAAAAGAAAACCTTGCAGTGAGAAAACCCCTTTAAAGGGGATTTGCCACCAGACCAAGTACTGACCTTCGTTCAGCATGAGAGCAAGATGTCAACAAATCACGCTGAGTCATGAAGCTGCAGTGGAGAGAGGGAGAGGGGAGGGGGGAGTGAGGAATCCAAGGGAGGTCTCAAAACTTAAGTGAACTAATAAACAGTACAACAGTGGATTCAATACAGCAAGACACAGAGCCTCAGACAGCACTGTCAGGAGGAGCCTTATCTGCTAAGCAGCTTATGTAATGTAAACAAATCACGGAGCTGACAGAGACACACACAGACACACACAGCCAGAGCACAGAGCCTGCATAAGGGGATCCTGTGACATGTTCACTCAAATAATCAAACTATAACTTGTGAATTCTGTATACAAAAGAGAACACCTATTGAAAGCTTCTTCATCAGATAAAGCAGGGATCTAATAACACTACAGCTAGTTATTCTGTATACAAAAGAAAACATATTGCTACCCGGTGCCTTAAAAGACCATTCATTCTGCCTGTCATCAGATAAGAAGTGATTCACGCAAGCGCGGCCTTTCAGCTCCTGGGTCGTGACTAGGGGAAGCTTTGTGGTAACCAAGGGGGGTTGAGAAATGCTGTAGCTCTCAGAGTTTTCACTTTTCTTAATCACATATATTTAGAAAAGTGATTAAATACCCATGTTGGAGGTTCCCACGTCAACATTACATGGTGGCAAAACCCCTTTAAGGTCCTTTCAAGCTAACCAATGAGATAGGAATAACCCTTTAATTTTAAACAACATAATGTAAAGCAAGAACATTTTTACATTTTAATGCATGATATACTGTGAAAGTGAGAAAACTGGTTTATAGTTATATTATGCTAAGTTACACGTTGGCCTTTTGTATAGTAGTATAAAAGGAGTTAAGAATGAGCCATAAAGTAATGCTAATCTTAGCCAAAAATCACAGCGTGCACATTTATTTATGACAAGAGTAATGCTCCTGCTGTTTTTGCGGTCAGCTCTGGGGACACAAGTCTCCAATCACTTCTAGGGTTTGGGATAATATGTATGCATAGACTCGGCCCTGCTTGACATCCGGGCAAACTGTTAAGTAGCAGCCGCTACAGTAAAACAAAGAGAGGAAGTGTTAAAATTAAATACTTTATGAATATTTAATACTGTAGATTGACATTATGAGACCTGGGCTCAAAATATTTGTAATAGCGCAATTAACCAAAGGCACATTATCTGGCTAGTGTCAGATCAGTATTTACTTACAAATGGCCCCAAAGGGAGTAAGTGCTGTCCTATCTGTACCGGGAGAGATGCAATCTACTTTTAAATTTTTAATTTTTTAATTTAAATGCTGTATTCTACGCAGAGAAAGTCATTAAAAGTGCATGAAGCACAAAAAAGCAGAGCGTCTAGTTATAGCACTATTGATGTATGTTGTAATTACACTGCTGTATGAAAAACATTGCTTTCATGGTAAACCATTGTTATGAGAAGGGGATTTTAATGTTTCTTCACATAACTTATGATTGGTATTGCTTAAGCAGTGTAAAGTCATTTATATGGCGCATGTAAATCTCCCGAGGAATGCAGGTGCAGAATGCATAATTTACCTTGGGCAT
Organism: Phyllomedusa bahiana; assembly: GCA_025379985.1. Lineage (NCBI taxonomy): Eukaryota > Metazoa > Chordata > Amphibia > Anura > Hylidae > Phyllomedusa > Phyllomedusa bahiana. Next base: position 62,333 of record JAODAL010004042.1, on the reverse strand, counting down.
TAAAAATTTTATGCAAAATACCCGAGTTATGCAATCATAAAATGTTGTGCCGAGAAGACAGATTTATAGAGTTCTAAGCAGCAAATGTTGTGATATTACGATATTTTACTGTACGTTCAAAGGACAGTTCACAGAAATGCTCTTTATCTCCACTGTGTTACCTTTAAGACATAGGAAAATTGTAATCTGAGCTGCTTTATACCATTTATTACAACATACAAGGATTTTCAACTTGGCAGAATTCCAAATGCAGATGATTCTTCAAGGATTTCATGCAGTGTTAACATGCAGAGTGGTTCCCATTACAGACTACTCAAGGAAACAATGATTTTAGAATAATTTCACCAGGGGCATGTAGTAGACTATCAGCTCCTCACTATACACATATTGTAAGACAAAAGAAAAGGGGGACCTACTGGAGTCACAACTTACACGTCTACAGAGGACAGAGAAACTTTGTCTGAGTATATTCATATGGTTGATCTGGACACTGATTCTGATGCAAATTCTGAACTGAATGTGCATCAGAATCAGTATCTAAATTTTACTGCAATTCACTTCACATTGTTTCCAATGGAAAATCAACATCTCAGTGCCCACACAATGCTGATTTTCCTCAGCGCTAAAAAAAGAAGCGAGGCTACATTCACAAGTCTTATTTGTTACAGTCAAATAATTGCATATTTCACAGAAAAAAGTGCATTTGTAAGCATTTTTTTATGCTTTTTCTTAATGGGATGTGGCTTTTGGAGCCTGCACTCCCATTTTTGTGCAGCTTGCAATGCAACAATCAATGTGCAAAAAAGCATAGCTGTGTGCCTGACGCATGTTATTTCCATTTTAGTCAATGAGTCCTTAAAGGGGTTGTGTGAGAAACCCATAAAAAGAAGAACATATAGTGCAGTAATACTAATGATAAACAGTAACTATCTTTCACATTCCAGTGTGTGAACGACTTACAGACGCTGTTATATCACATTTTATTGCTTTGCTGAATCTCCTCCACACTGGGTAGTGGGCGGAAGTAACAGTAGTAGGCGCGCTGTATGAAAACTACATAGCTATAGATTCTATATGCTATATTCACACCATATACATATATACATGTGTGTTTACAGCCCTCAGTCTCCCTTCTATTCTGCAGAGCTGTCCTTCACACCACAAGTCTCTCAGACGGACTGAGCACAACACATGCTCAGTGATGCCAGTCAGCATAACCAGGAAGTAACTCAGAGTCTGTCCTACTTCCTGTAGGACAGGTTCCTGCGGCCATTTTGTTCTTCTATAATGACTTTTCCCTAGACAAAACGAGCAGACTTTTCTAATTAAAGATATTTAGGTTTTTTTTAATTAAGACATGTATTTTATGTATTTAGTTTTCTTCTTTTCCTGGAGAACCCCTTTAATGTCATCTTTTTTGTAAGCATTTTGATGGTTAATTTTGTGTGTCGAAAAAGCAAGCAAAGAGACGTGCTGTGAAACCAGCATGAGGCAGATTCAGCTCTAAATTTCAGCACTGAATCCTCACATAATTGACAGCAACTGAAATCTGCTCTAAATTCAGCATCAAATCCACAACAACAATTCAAAATCCACATCTTAAATATGTGCTGAAGAACCATGGAATGTGCACCTGGATTTTGCTGTAAATCAGCACTGAGAATCAGCAGTGTGAGCATAACCTTAGGCTGGGTTCAAATGATGTTTTGTGACGCATATTTGGCAGCAGTATTTGTAAGCCAAAACCAGGAATGGGTCCAAAGGCACAAAACTTTTCACTATACTTCTCTCTGTGTCGGCTCTGTTCCAGGCTTTGACTTACGATATTGCTGCAAAATACATGTCTAAAACACTGTGTGAACCCAGCCTCACCGTTTACGACCTTCAGCTTATTTCGCATTTAGCTTGGGTTTACATTCTTACCAAAGATTTATTGTGTTAGATAAAATTTAATATGGGCTTATGCAACTGCAGTGGGGCCCATGGAGAGAAAGACTTCCCACTGCCCCGGAATCCACTTGAACCAGGATCTTCCTCTCAATTTTATAACATTAGCTTGTAAGGAAATAAGGTTACATCAACTTTTTTCATCTTCCTAATCTTGTCCATCGTCTGTTTCAAGCACTGCATACCGACTATAACTCTAAACATTGTCATATACACAAACCAGGGCTTAAAGGGGTATTCTGGTATACAAAACTTGACGCTTATTAAAAGTAGATGGTAGAACGTAAAAATCCTCAAATGTATAGTTATTGCATATTCTCAGTAGTTTTCACATAATCACTCACCAATTAATGGCATAAAATGGAATGTTTAACCCCTTAATACACCATGACATTTCTGTACCTCATGCTGCCTTGCTAGGTAAAGCACCATTACGTACAGAAGCTGTGCCCACACAATTGACAGCCAGGCTCCTGCAGTTGTGGTCAGGAGCAGAGGTAAATCTATTCCCAGCCATTTAATCTGCAGTTGTCAGTAGCAATTGCGGAAGCTGAGAAGTTTAACAAAGGGAGGAAGCTCCCTCTGTCCACCATGGGCACCCCCATGACGTGATCGTGGGGTGCCAATAGTTGTCATGACAACAGGGGGCAAACAATGACCTATGGATTGTGTATGACGTAGTCCTGTCAGGCTCTGCGTAGAGGCGGAGCCTGACAGTCTGATTGACAGTTGGATAATACATTATAGTACAGAGATGTGCTGCAATGTATTATGCCAGCGATCTAATGATCACTAAGTATAGTATAATAGTGGGAAACTAGAAAAAAAATACATAAATAAAAAGTAAAAAATACAGTAAAACACATACACCATACTTTACCCAATAGAAATGCTTATCACTGAAAAAATAAGAACCCCACCATCACATATTTGGTATTGCTACATGCATAATGACCGATCCTATAAAGCTGTCACATAATTAACCCACTCAATGAACTCCGTGAAAAAAAATGGCTCCTGCTGCATATAAAATAGATCAAAAAGTCATATAAACCCTAAAGTGGTATCAGTGAAAACATCAGTTTGTCCCACAAAAGAAAAGCCCTTGCACAGCTCCGTTTATGGAATAATAAAAAAAAGTTATGACAATAAGAAGAGAGCGATGCATAAACATTGTTTTACAAAATAAAAACATTATTTTTTTAAACTGCTACAACAATATAAATTGGGTATCACTATAATCATATCACCCAGCAGAGTTTTACCAATATGTCACATATACTACAAGGTGAGCGCAGTTAAAACTAAAAATGAAAAACATTACTAGGATTACCATTTTTCTTTATCATGCCTCCCAAAAATGGATTAAAAGGCGATCAACAGTCATGTGTCCCCCTAAATGGTACCAATGAAAATATTAATGCCTGCAAAACACAAGCCCACACCCAGCTCCATGTACAGAATAATTAAAAAAAAAAAAAAAAAAAAAGGTTAAAGTGAACCTGTCACATAGGCTATACCACCCTTGCGGAGGGCAGAACAAGCCAGTGTCAGACATGCTGTTTCCAGCGCTGTGTCCCTTATTCTGTAAGATGCTGTAGTTTTTGTGTATTTAATGCTCAAAACTGCAGTTTTCAGCCAGAAGAGTCAAAGAGCCAGTTTTTTTTCAAACCCCACCCATCTGAGGCTAGCCCCGCCCACCTCAACTGCTAAACCTATTACTTTGAATAAGTAGAAACATGTGAATAACTGTCAGTGGGTGTGACTAGCCTTTGGTGGGCGGGGCTAACACCTTCTCATAAATAAGATTTGAGTGGTAAATGCTTTAAAACTACAGCATCTTACAGAATAAGAGGCACAGCGCTGGAAACAGCATGTCTGACACTAGCTTGTGCTGCCCTCAACAAGAGGGGCATAATCTATGTGACAGGCTCCCTTTAATACATGAAAAAACTTTGAGACTCTCGGTTCACATATCATGATCAGAACATGTTTAAGCTGCCCACGACTTCAACGTGGTCTCAAATCGGGCAGTCCCTATCCTATGTTTACCTCTCAATCGAGCCAATCAGCCTCTCACTGGGTCACCGACCTCCATTATCAGAGAGAAAAAATAAAAAACACCCAACCTGCAAAGCATGCCCTTCTTATAGACAGCTGTGAGAGTGTGCGGGGACAGAAACCCAAAATGGAAGCACCCCTTCCTTTCCATATAGGTTAAAAATCAATGTACATCAAGTATAATCGTATGTTTCTGCAACACAAAAACATTTCTGAAAAAACGTATGCAAAACTGGGTGCCACTGGCAGGGCTGCGGCACACATGTTAATTATACATGTACACACACAGACCGGCCACCAGCATGTATAGTGTACTTGTATAATTACATGTGTGCCGCAGCCCTCCAGTGGCACCCAGGTTTGCATACGTTTTTATTCAGAAATGTTTTTTGTGTGCGAAACATACAGTATATACTAGATGTACATGATTTTTAACCTATATGGAAAGGAAGGGTGCTCCATTTTGGGTTTCTGTCCCGCCACTCTCACAGGCTGTCATAAGAAGGGCAGCTTTGCAGGTTGGGTGTTTTTTATTTTTTCTCTCTGAATAATGGAGGTCGGTGACCCAGTGAGATGCCAGAATGTCTCGAGTGAGAGGAAAACAACGTATAGGACTGCCCGATAAGAGACCACGTTGAAGTCGTGGGCAGCTTAATCATGTTCTGATCATGATATGTGAACCGAGAGTCTCAAAGTTTTTTCATGTATGATAGATAGCATAAATGCTTCTTTAGGGATTTCGACGTAGTGAGGTTCCCTTTAAGGCTCAAACGATCACATTTTCTTTTCTAAATAAAAGTGTTTTGTGTAAAAGCAGTAAAACATACAAAATATACAAATTGGGTATCACTGTAATCGCATTGACCTCCTTAATAAATGTACCCTGTCATTTATACCACATAGTGACCACTGTAAAAAATAAAAAAAATATATCAGGATAGCTGTATTTTGTTCATTGTCTTCCAAAAACTTTGATAAAATGCAATCAAAGAGTCATATGAACCCCAAATTGACACCAATGAAAACATCAACTCATCCCATCAAAAACAAGACCTCTATCAGCTCCATATACAAAATAGAGCTGAAATATAATTTATATAAAAATAAAAAAAAGTTATGGCTGTCTGACTATGATGACTTAAAAACACAATTTTTATAAACCAATTTCTATTGTCTAAAAGTAATAAAGCATAAAAAACTACTGTATGCTGTAAAAATTAAACTTAAAAAGCAATAGCAAAATTGCAAGGGTTTTTTCTTTTCATTTTCATGGCCCATTGGTAAAAAGACACTGTGAAACACCTGTTGGCCCAATATGCACAATACATCCCGAGAGGAAATCCCTGAAGGGTGTTGATTCCACGATGGGGTAACTTCTGGAAGGTTTCATCTGTTCAGATGCAACCTACCAAAATCAGCGTTCCACACGCCAAACAGCGCTTTCTCCCTTGTACGCCCTGCCATGCGCCTACACAGCAGTTTACATCCACATATAGGGTATTGCCAAACTTAGACAGAGATTGGGTAATAAATGTTGAGGTGCTTTTTTACTAACATTCCTTGTGAAAATAAAAAAAAAAATTGTGCTAAGACTGTATATAATCAGATAAAAAAAAAAATTTTTTTCATGGTCCAAGACTAAAAACACCTGTGGGCTCCATATACTCACTACACCCCTGGATATATTCCTTAAGGGGTGTAATTTCCAATATGGGATCTTTTTAGTGGTGTTTATTAAGTTTTAGCACCTTAGGGTATCCGCAAAACTGAGATGGCGCCTAAATAAAGTCGCAATGAAATTGAGACCCCAGAGTCCGGTAGGTGCTCCTCCTACTCTGAAGCCTGTTGTTGAGTCAAAGAGCGCACGAGAGCCACATATGGGATGATTCTAAAAAAAAAGCAGAATCAGGGGAATCAATATTGATTTGTGTTTCTCTGTTTATATTTAAAGTGTTCCAGTGTATTAAAATATGTATTAACATTGAAAATCCGCAAAAAAAATTATTTAGAGATTTCACCTCCACTTGTTTCTGTAAAACACCTAAAGGGTTAAACACATTTCTAAGTGTTGTTTTGAATACCTTGAGTTTCTTAGATGGAGTCATTTATGGGACTGTCTAACAGACAGGCCCTACAAAAATCTGTGTCACAATTTTTCTTGAGAATCTTAAAATTTGCTACTAAATTTAAAAGCCTCCTGATGTCCTAAAAATATAAAAGGATGTTAAAAAATTATGCCAACATAAAGTAGACTTATGGTAGATATGAATTATTTACTATTTGGTCTGGTATGACTTACATGCAGAAATTTTAAAATAGCAAATTATCTGGGCTGTAACTTCTTCTATAAGAGGCTCCTCTGTCCTCCACTCATTACCTGTAATAATGGCATCTATTTGAACTTATCAGTATAAAAGACACCTGTCCCCAACCTCAAACAGTCACACTCCAAACTCCACTATGGTGAAGTCCAAAGAGCTGTGGAAGGACATCAGAAAAATTGTAGCCCTGCACTAGTCTGGGAAGACTGACTCTGCAATAGGCAAGCAGCTTGGTATGAACAAATCAACTGTGGGAGCAATAATTAGAAAATGGAAGACATACAAGACCACTGATAACCTTCCTCCATCTGAGGCTCCACGCAAGATCTTTCCCCGTGGGTTCAAAATGATCACAAGAACGGGGAACAAAAATCCCAGAACCACATGGGGGGACCTAGTGAATGACCTGCAGAGAGCTGGGACCAACATAACAAAGGCTACCATCAGTAACACACTACGCCATCAGGGACTCAGATCCTGCAATGCCAGATGTGTCCCCTTGCTTAAGCCAGTACATGTCCATTTTTGGAGGAGAGAGAATGCTGAGTTGCATCCAAAGAACACCATATCTACTGTGAAGCATGGGGGTGGAAACATCATGCTTTGGGGCTGTTTCTCTGCAAAGGGACCATGACAACTGAACAGTGTACATGAAAGAATGAATGGCACCATGTATCGTGAGATTTTGAGTGCAAACCTCCTTCCATCAGCAAGGGCATTGAAGATGAAATGTGGCTAGATCTTTCAGCATGACAATGATCCCAAGCACATCGCCAGGACAACAAAGGAGTGACGTTGCAAGAAGCATTTCAATGTCCAGGAGTGGCCTAGCCAGTGTCCAGATCTCAACCCCATAGAAAACCTTTGGAGGGAGTTGAAAGTCCGTGTTGCCCAGCGACAGCCCCAAAACATCACTGCTCTAGAGGAGATCTGAATGGAGGACTGGGCCAACATACTAGCAACAGTGTGTGCCAACCTTGTGAAGGCTTACAGAAAACGTTTGACCTCTGTCATTGCCAACAAAGGATATAGAACAAAGTATTGAGATGAACTTTTGTTATTGACCAAATACTTATTTTCCACCATAATTTGCAAATAAATTCCTTCCAGATCAGACAATGTGATTTTCGGGATTTGTTTTCTCATTTTGTCTCTCATCGTTGAGGTCGACCTATTATATCAATTACAGGCCTCTCTCATCTTTTTAAGTGGGAGAACTTGCACAATTGGTGGCTGACTAAATACATTTTTCCCCACTGTATGTGTAACTTTTCCAATATAAAGTGTGTTTTTAATTGGGGTATTAGAGGTTTTGCATTTTTTTTTCCTTGTTTAACACCTTAACCCACCTGCACGTATGGGTACGTCTTAATGGCGTTAAGGAACTGTGTAGTGGTATTGCAGGGAAATCCCACTACAAAACTACTAGATTTTAGCTGCTCATTGCAGCTAACACTCGACCTTTACAGCGTGGGATGGTGCTGTCGTCATCCAGCACTGTTTAACCCCTTAGTCTGCAGCATCTAGATAAATGATAAATGGTGTTGCGGGCTGCCCGTGGTGAAATCGTGGGCTCCTGATTGGTGAACATGGCAGCTGAAGGCTTCCATCTCCGCCATGTTTTCTGTTTTACTACTTCCTGCTGCATCGTTGTACACCCTAATGCATTGTCTATAGAATGCATTAGGCTGTATAAATGATCGGAATTGCGGAATTCTCTAGCTTATCTTACTGGTAGTGATCCTTGTGGGGTGAGTTCTCCATTTTATTAGGGGTAACAGTGAAAAGTATGCATATGTCTTTATTTTAAAGGGATTTGTAGACGCACTGTTGCCTTGCAACGTTGGGTTCCTGGGTTGAAATCACAGAAAACATCTGGTTGAAGTTTGTAAGTTCTTCCCATATTTGTATGAATTTTCTTCAGGTACTTTGATTTCCCCCACACTAAAAACAAACAGATAGGTCAGCCTAGAATGTATACCGTGAACCCCAGTGGGGACAGGAGCCAATGTGAATAATGAAAATCTCTGTACAGTGCTGTGAAATATAACAACGCTATATAAATAAATAAAAAGTAGGGTTGGTTTTAGATGTATTACTTTTCAGTAAAATTGTTACACATTTAGAGGTACAGTCCACTTTACATGCTTCTGCCTTCAGGTACACTAATGTATTATAGTATATCGGTTTGTAGTATTATTATTTGTGGTCCTCACTTTGGTTCTTCTGTTGCTTCTTCTATTGGACTCCAGATCTGATAACATGTATTATTACAATATCATCTCAACCAAGCTGAGGCCCTGACAGTTTTCAATGATTTCTATTACACATTTCTATTGTTGCTGCCACCGTTCAATTACCATTGTTATTTTTATTTGCAAAAGAATATTTCATGTTCTGACTTGTTGCAGAATGTTCCTGAAATTATTTTTAAATTCTGGTAATTATGGTGCTGGAAACATTTGATTGAAGTCATTGCTGCTAGATTCTCAGGAGTTACTAAATCGAAGGTTCTTAAACTTTTCCAACAAAGCAAGTGATTTAATACAAGCACCATGTCCTCTCTATGAGTCCGCAGCAATTCATGTACCTTATGACATGTATTATTATTGTTTTGAGAAAAACTAAATGATAAGTGCATAAACACATACACTTTTATTTTTGCATTTCAAGGGTACCTTTGTATCTTGCTACATCACAAAGCATTCCATTTAAAGGGGTTGTCTCGCTACAATGATTGGGTTTTAATTAAAAGATCTTTAAAAAACAAGCACCTTTGCAATATATGTTCATTACTGATTTTGAGTTATCCCTGGGAGTGCATCAGCTCCTCAAATCACTATAGCAGCCGACCTGTTGATTTTTATCTCACTGGCTGCCAGTGCTGGTGACTCATCAGTTTCTCAATACAGGTCAGAGCACAGAGCCCCTCTCGCACAGTATGAGGCCACTTGTGATGCTTCTGTAGGGGAGGGGGAGGGAGGGCTCTACTCCATGTATCTGTGTAGCTGTGCTGCCTGGATTAACCTTGTGTGTGCCTGCTCCCTCCTGCTCTCTACACAGATTGAGGAGAGCAGAGATGAGGCTGATCTGTAGTCAGTAGGATGTGACAGCATTGAAGTGTGTTACTATAATCATGATTTGTCTGTGGAGCTTTGACTATACTAATAGAACAGATCAGGGGGGCATGTGAATGGTTCATATCTCTCCCTGCTCTGCTGTATTAGTGACACATCGTGATTATAGTAATACACTTCACAGCTTCACAGCTGCCCTGACACACTGTGTCTGTTCTGACAGGGTTTGTTTGTTGTTGCTTGAGTTGTCCATGGAGATTTGTATGCTAAGCAGTGGGTATAGGAACCTTCACATCCCCCCTGCTCTGCTATTAGCATACACAGCTTCACAGACCTCTAGCTCCATAGCCACTCATAGATCAGCCCTCTCCCTGTTGTCTCCTGACTGTGGAGAGGAGCAGAAAGAGCTCGGCCACAGCAGCCGCACAGTGCAGCTGATCCAGCAGTGAGCAGCAGATCTAGGCAGGCACACACCGGGTTAACTCTGGCAGCAAACCCCCTCGCCTTCCCCTTGCTGTATAGAAGTTACTGCAGTCAGAGGAGGGGAGCTGTCTGTGTGCTGAGGGGAGGGGGGAAGGGTGAGGAGAAGAGGCAGACAAGAAGCACGCCCCTGAATTCAAAAATCCTATGCTGCCAGACACACTGAGGTAGGCTGAAAGCAGCCTGTAGTGAGACAACTCCTTTTAGATTGAAGAAAAGGCTATCTTCTCCCACCCAAGAAAATAGACCCATTATTATGTTACAGAGGCAATAAAAAGATTTTGAAGCGGAACACTAATGTTATGTATTTAAGCCTCTGTGTAAATTGTCTTTAAAGTTGAAAGGTATTTCTTGACATTTTCTACAGGCCATCCTGATTTTGAGCCGGCCACATATGTAATTCTCTCCTCTCACCTCTAAGGGAGTTTCAAGCACAGCCAAGCAAATGTGTTTATATGGAATCTGAATTCCTTGTAGCAGGATGGCCTTTGGGAAACACCAGGGAATACCCCTTCAACGTTCAAGGAGTTTTGCACAGGGGTTTAAATACACAACATAAGTTTTGTGTTTCAGATTTGGGATAAAATCAAGTTTGAACCAAATCCAAGTGTTTTAGTTCAAGTTGACCTGATTGGATTTTTGATCAAATAAAAAAAATTGACCATAACTGTAATTCTAAGTTAGGGATTTTTAACTGCTCTGCAGGGCTAAGTTTACTGATCCTGTGGCGCTCACACTCTGACATCACTAGAACTGATTCCACCCACAGTCCAACTCATGATAGGATACCCTGCTGTGAGTTGGACTGGAAATTATGTCAGGGTATAACTGCCACCGGAGCAGAGGACAGGGACCAGTAAGCTAAGCCCTGCAGACCAGTCATAAAAACCTAACTCTATACCAAGATTTTGGTAATGGCTACTGTCCAGATTAACCCAAGATTTAGGGTTAGGATCAAGGGGTAAAAATTTGGGTTTGGGATGTCCAGGACAGATTTGAGCAACACTTCACAACATGTATAAAAGGATAAAACAAGCAATTGTGATATGAACAATATGAAAAATATGAAATCAAAGAACATCAGTATTTGTGGGAACATTCACTATAGGGAAGATATCTATAGGGCCTTGAGCCTCTTAAAGCCGATGCAGTAAAAAGTCCAATATATAGAGCTTAAAGGGGTTTTAATACAAAGTAAAATTGATGTGGGAGCTTGCAAATTAAATAAAAAACATTTTCACCATTCATCATTATTAACCCCTTACCGCCGCAGCCAATTTTGACCTCCCTGACACAGACCCATTTTTTTTTTTTAAATCTGACGTGGCACTTTATGTGAGAATAACTTTTTCATTCTTTTACCTATCCATGTGATTCAGAAACTGTGTTCTTGTGACACATTGTGCTTTAAGTTAGTAAGAAATTTTGATCCATACAAATCCTTATTTGTGAAAAATATCAAAATATTGTGAAAATGTGGAAAAAAATTGCCATTTTCAAAGCTCAAAAATGTCTGCGTGTAAGACAGATAGTTGCTCCACTCAAAATAGTTTATAACTAGTATCTACCATATGTCTACTGTAGGTTGGCATAATTTTTAAAGGTCTTTTTTATTTTTTCACGACATTAGGGGGCACAGAAATATAGTAGTAATTTTTCACATGCCCATAGAGCACGACAGGGCATAGTGATATCATGGGCAGCTTTGAAATTCTTTGTTAAACTTGCAGGGCTGTCAGGTAAATAATTAGCAGCTGTGCCCACGCCACGGCTGATCCCATGGGGACAGAGGGAGTCCCCTCCCTCTGTCTTGCCCTTAGCTGCCGTGATCGTGATGGATCATGGCAGCTAAGGGATAATATACAGCTGGCCCGCTTGTACAATCCTCATGATGTAGCTATACATCAATTTGCGGGAACCTCTTCCCGACCATGACGTATTGATACATCAAATGTCAGTAAAGGGTTAAACATTATGTACCATTTTTGTTTTAGCTGCTTCCCTGCCCCATCCTGTTTTTTATCTGTTTCCATGTCCTAAGAATGCACAAACAGTTAAGTAAGCAGAACCTACCTACATACATTCACCCCTCCTACCCCACACACACACACATACACTTCCTTTGCTTTTGGGGCCCTAGGGCAACTGCCTAGTTTGCCCAATGAATATGATGTCCCTGGACATGAACACATACTACACGGAAGCCAGGTGCTTATATTACAAGCCACGAGCAGAGAAAATGTCAGAATGCCAGTACACAGCAAACACAATAAGTTTTGCTCAGTGATCATGATGGGTTTTAATCCTGTTAATTTCGCCTCCTCGTGTGTCCAACAACATATTGTTTATGAAAGCACAGTGACAATCCAAGTCATCCCAAACATATTTAATATTATAAAGCCTGGGGTGGTCAGAGTACCGACAGCTTCTTTGTTTGATAAGTATGTCTTGATCTCACCAGTCGAGTGCTTGGGGTTGTTTTCTTGCTGTAGAATTAATTTTTTGTTACCAATCAATTGTTTTCCTAGGGTACTTTGTGATGTCTTCAAGATTTCAACATTAATAATGCCTTACACATATCCCACACTTACACTGACCCTGTACCATGCTGTTCAGAAAGTTGTATACCTGATTTAAAGAACCCTTTACTGCCATCAGATACTTCAAGAGATCTTATGTTAAAAGAGTTGTCCAACTCCAAAAAAACTACAAATAGTCCCTAATTGTACAAAACAACACAAAAAATAAACTCACCTTCTTATTCTCTCTGTGAACTTGCACTGAAGTCTGGACGGTTGGTTCGGTCTTTGGATACTTCTGGTCAGCATGTGACCACCGCTGTAGCTAATCACTGTTCTACCGGATGTAAATGGCTCATGGACGTTGATGTTAATGGAACAGCATGCGACTGCTGAGGCTACTGATTGCAGTTGACATGTGCATAAATACACAAGGATTGGACAGACTGCCAGAGCTTCAGCACTAGATCAGCAGAACATTAAAAAGGAAAGTACATTTTTATATTGTTTGATATAATGGGTGTCCAATGTTGTGGTTCAAACTTGGGTCAATGTCAAAATCTACCCAAATCCAAGTTGGTTCAGATCAACCTAAATACATTTTTGGCAAGGATCATTAAGAAATTCGACTGTAACAATAACCCTAAGTTGCAGTTAGGGCTTTATAACTAGTCTGCATGGGAACTTATGGTTCCCACTGACTCCTTTCCTTGTCTTCTCCGGTCCTGTAGTACTTGTGCTCTCAAATCACTTCCTGTCAAATGTGACGTCTGACTTCTGCTCCAATATCACTTTTGGGTACCCTAATGTGGAGTTGGACTGGAAGTGACACTGGATGTAACGTAAGAGCACAAGTGCTGCAGGACTGCAGGCAATGGGAACCAGTAAGCTAAACTCTTCAGAACATTTAAAGAGAACCTGTCACATAGGTTATGCCTCCCTTGCTGAGAGCAGTACAAGCTAGTGTCAGACCTGCTGTTTCCAGCGCTGTGTCCCTTATTCTATAAGATGCTTTAGTTTTAGAGCATTTAATGCTCAAATGTTATTCATGAGAAAATGATTGACCGCACACCGAAAATTGATGCAAAAATAGATTCATTTAATTAAATCCACAGGCTCCAGAGACAATATACAAGGTGACTTAAATCAGCAGACGTTTCGGTCCTATCAGACATTTTTCAAAATGTCACTGTGGAGTAAATAAATGTAGAATAAGCACACATATTCAAGTGATAACACAATATGTACAGTGTAATAAAGTATAGAAGAGAGTAACAATAAATAAATAGTAAAACAAACAATAAAAAAAAAAAAACAAACTGCAAACGTAAGGGAAACATAAATACACAATATAAACAAGAACATATACATCAAAATAAATGGCAACTTTTGGAAAAGTTTATGTATAAACATAACAGTACACAATATATATATTAATATATATGCATATACACAAAATTTCATATATAATTTTATATAATATTATATATATATATATATATATATATATAAAAACATACACAAAAAAAGCGGCACATGGCTTGTAGAAGATCAACACAAACATAGGCACCGCATGTAGATAATAAATGGGCTCAAAATCTTATATACAGAAATATTTAACTATAGACAAATGACAAGCGATGATATGTAATAAAACTCGTGTTAAAGATGCCCATACAGATTATTATTAAGGGCTTCAATGTACCTGTCAATTCTCCCTATTATACCCTGAGTCACTTACCAGTCAGTAGTATGGATGAAGGATAAGGAAAAGGGCCGTAGCCCTGTGAAATAAGAGCCTCCAGTGTTGACAGATAGAGTGGCTGTGATATAGTGACTGTTCCGGCCGAGATCCCGGAACCGGAAGTATCCGCATTACCCTGCGTCATGTCCGGTAAGAGGAGAGATGGGAAATGTAGTTCTCATGGAGACTCGGCGCATGCGCAGTGGCACGCCGCGTCGATATAGAAGAATAGAAGGAGTAGAAAAAGTAAAAAGAGGCGGAGGTGATAAGCGGAAGTTAGTAGAGATGGTCACTACATACAGGCAGAGATAAAGGGAGCAAGAAGAGGATTAGTATTAGAATTACAAGTTAGCCCTAGAAATTGAATGTGGATCTCACAAACAGTGATGAGGATAAACATGGAGAAACATAAATGATAAATAAAAATAAAGAAAAATAGAAAAAATAGATAAATGAAAGATGATGAATAAAAGATAACAAATGAACAAGAAAAAAAGAAGGAAAAGAAAAAAACAAAAGCAGAAAAAAAGAAAAAGCAGAGAAAAAAAGAGAAAAAGGGGACAAGGGGAAAAAAAGGGGTTGAAAGAAAGAGAAAAAAAAATAGAAAAAAAGGGAAAAAAGAGAAAAAAAAAGGAGGAAAAAAACACCAAGTTTAAAAGAACAAGAAGGAATGTTGAAGGTTGGGAACAGATGTAGATAACAGAAAGCAAAGGCGAATGTTTAAAGTGACTCCGATATCTCACCCTGTTGCACATGCTGTCCTAACGTTGCTGAAATGAAAGAAATACAAAACAATTAGTATGCATGATGTAAGACATGTTCAACTATATAAGAAGTCACATTCCCTGTTGGGGCCCAATGGGGATGTAGCGTGTTGAGTCTAAAAATCCAAAAAGACTCTCTCTCTTTGAGCATCTTGATGTGGTTACCACCACGTCTTGGTCTTCTAACCTGTTCCAACACTTGAAAACGGAGTTGGGAGATATTATGCCCTGTTTCGACGAAATGATGTGGTACAGGTAGCCAAGTCTTCTGACATCTTATTGACGACTTGTGACTGGAGAGGCGGTCCTTCATTCGTTGGACCGTCTCACCAATGTACAAAAGACCGCAGGGGCATTTGAGGGCATATACAACGTAGGAACTATTGCAAGTGAAGGGACCCCCCAATTCATATTTTTTGCCTGTTCTTGGATGAGTCACTGACTCGCCTCTTATTACACTGGAACAGTGACAACACTGCAAACAGGGAAATGTACCTCTCTTAGGGGAAGACAGAGTGGATTGTAGTGGAATCTTATTGGAACCCAAGTCGGCCTTCACTAGCATGTCTCTGATGTTTCTGGGTCTCTTTGAGCACATCAAGGGTGGGTTCCGAAACACATCCAAATGGGGGTATGACCGCTGTAGAATATTCCAATGCCGTTTCAGAATGTTGGTATTCCTAACATCATAGGATGATTAGTGTTGACAAATGGAATTCAAATGGTTTGGGATCACTAGGTCTGGTCTCCACTGTATCTAGTGAAAGGGGATGTTTTCGGGGATAGCCTCTATCCCGGAATTTATCACCCATCTCCTTGAATCGGTTTGTTCTGAGTTGGTTCTGACAAAATTTCGTTGAACTCTCATGAGTTGTGATCTGGGTAAGGATTTCTTGATGTGTATGGTGACGCTCTTAAAATGGGGAGATTGTTCTCATCAGTAGGTTTCTGTAAGATCATGCTAAGGGTGTTGTCACTGTTCCAAACCACTAGGGTTCTAGAAAAGGTACCGATGTGTGTCGTGTTCCGATGTGAATGAAGTTCAGGTCTTATGGAATTTAACCATACATAACTGCTGTAGAGAAACCACTCCCCTTCCCAAATACCAAAAAATTTATATCTATGTATCTTTCCTATCTCACTGGCTAGAAAGGTCTTTTTCCGTATCCCAAATTGGTCCCAAATTCAGCATGTAGGCGTTCGATAGGGGGGTGCCTATTGGAACCCTTTGCTTTTCCCTTTTATTGTGCGTAAAACGCGTCCTTCAAACAGAAATAGCTATTCCTTGAGACCATTGTTAATATTTTTCCGTACAGATGAGAGTTCCTCTTTTTTAGACATTTCAATTTTTTGAAAAAATTAGTGGCTGACCTTTTACCTCTAGAGTGATCTATAGAGTGGTACAAACTGCATACATCTAATGAAACCCATAGGGCAGTGTCGAACCCTTTTATTAACAGTCTAAGGACTGAAAGGAAATGCCCGTAATAAGACGTGTGGTTTTACTAGAGGATTAAGTATTTTTTCAAGTATTGGGAAATGGGGAAAAATCGATCAGTAGAGGCAAATATTGGTCTTCCAGGGGGTTTTCTCAAGGCACTTATGGGATTTTAGGAGCGTGTAAAACTCTGGAGTAACTGATGATCCACTTTCAAAAAGAGAAAGTGGATTTATCAATAATTTCCCTGGTTTAAAATCTACCAAATCTATGGATCTTGTCAGTGATCCTGAATATAGGATCTGTCAAAGGGTATAGGTGGAGCTATCCGCTAGCTGTCCTCATATCTCTCTCCCGGTAGTCTGCTTGTAATGACTAGTGGTCCCCCTTGTCAGCTGGCTTTTAGACGATAGTTCTTTTCCTCTTTCAAAGTTTTATGGGCACTCGATTCTTTCTGGGGTTAAGTTACAAGAGTTCTTTTATTCTGGATTTTAGCAAATATTCATCAATTTCCCTTTGTACAATAGAGATGTAGGTCTCTATGGGGTGGTAGGTTCTAGGGAATTTATACTGACTGCTTTTATTTTAAACCCAACTTTTAATTGACATGGGTTTGTACCAGCCCATAAGTCACTCCTGGAATCTGAAAAATAAATTTTCCAACCTGAGGATCTAGAAAGGTATAACTCTTGTTGTAGTTTTAAAATTATCAAAAATCGGAGTTGGGACAGAAGACAAGCCCTTTTGAAACTACAGCACACTCAATAGAGGACGTATGGGAATGAAATATTTACCATTTAAATTGTTTTCAGTATCTGTTTTACGTACCTCACAATTCACCTGTGAGCGTGTTGACAGTCTGAGGTAGGATTTGTGACGTTTTCTAGAAGTCTCTTGTATTTTTTCCCTCTGTAGATCTTTTTTGGGTTTGCTAAAAAGGACCGTGTGAATGGTAGTTTTCATCTCTGATCTGATTCGAGTGTCTCTTTTCTGTCTCTTTGGGTTGTTGTATCCTTAGTTGTATTGCCACTTATAAATTCTTTTATTTCTTAATCCTCGGTATCTCTCAGGAATTTGTTACGTTTTCGTTCTCAAGGAGTTTTCTATGTTGTTTTGATTTGCAAGTTTCAGTTTATTTGCCGTGAAATCTTATGGAGAGAGTTCCCGTTTAATTGTTTTTTAATTGAAATGACTTCTTCTAGCCCAGCAAAGATACTTGCAAAAATTCAATAGTTAAGTAGAATTAAGTCCAAGGAACCTTGTTCAAAATCCCCTCGAACTTTTGCAGAAATTTTCGTTATCGCGAAAAGGGGGTTGCAGATGGGATCGAATTCCCTAGGAATTTGTTCTCGGTAGTATTCAGCAAAGGGCTGCCATGGAGTTCATGTCCTATTAGACGTTTAGAAACTCGTTCCAACTCCTTCGTGTGCAAATCCTTTGCTGGGACCTGCAGAAAGTCTACTTCTACTTACTATTGAAGATTTCACGGCACTAAAACTGAAACTTGACAAATCTATAAACGAACATAGAAAACTCCTTGAGAACCGAAAACGTACCAGAGATACCGAGGATTATAGAAATAAAAGAATCTATAAGTGGCAATACCAACCTCAGAGATACAACAACCAACAGAGACAGAACAGAGACTACTCGAGCTCAGGATCAGAAAGTGACAGAAGCTACCATTCCACACGTGGTCCTTTTTTAGCCAAACCAAGAAAGATCTACAGAGGAAAAGACATACAAGGAGGACTTCTAGAAGACGTCACAAATCTACCTCAGACTGTCACAACACGCTCACAGGTGAGATTGTGAGGACTGTATCATATACTGAAAACAACTTAGTGGTAAATAGTTCATCTCGAGTACTGTCCTCTATTGAGTGTGCTGTGTTACAAAAGGGCTTGTCTTTCTGTCCAACTCCGATTTTTGATAATTTTAAACTACAACAAGAGTTATACTCTTTCTATAGATCCCTCAGGTTGAAGACTCATTTTTCAGATTCTAGGAGTGACTTGATGGGGCCTGAGTACAACCGGATGTCAATTAAGAAGCTGGGTTTATATAAAAGCAGTCAGTATAATCCTCCTAGAACGTACCACCCCATAGAGACCTACATCTCTATTGTACAAAGGGATATTGATGAATATTTGCTAAAATCCAAGAATAAAAGAACTTATGGTAACTTAACCCCAGATGAATCAAGTGCCCTTAAAACTTTGAAAGAGGATAGAACTATCGTCATAAAGCCAGCTGACAAAGGGGGAGCCATCATAGTCATGGACAAAGCAGACTACCGTAGAGAGATATTGAGACAGCTAGCGGATAGCTCAACCTCTCTCCCTTTGACCGTAGATCCTATATTTAGGATCACTGACAAGATCCATAAGATTTTGGATAGCTATCTTACCAAGGGAGTTATTGATAAATCCACTTTCTCTTTTTTGAAAGTGGATCATCCAGTTACTCCAGTGTTTTACACGCTCCCTAAAATCCATAAGTGCCTTGAGAAACCCCCTGGAAGACCAATAGTTGCCTCTACTGACTCGATTTTTTCCCCCATTTCCCAATACCTTGAAAAAAATACTTAATCCTCTAGTACAAACCCCACCGTCCCTTTTTTACAAGATACGGGCCATTTCCTTTCAGTCCTTAGACTGTTAATAAGGTTTCTGACACTGCCCTAGGTTAATTAGATGTATGCAGTTTGTAAAACTTCTATAGATCACTCTAGAGGTATTGAGTCAGCCACTAATTTTTTCAAAAAATCTGAAATGTCTAACGAGGAACTCTCATTCTGTACGGAACTATTAACATTGGTTCTCAAGAATAGCTATTTTTTGTTTGAAGACGCGTTTTACGCACAAATAAAAGGAACAGCTATGGGTTCCAATATGGCACCCCCCTATGCGAACGCCTACATGGCTGAATTTGAGGACCAATTTGTATATCGGAATGACCTCTTCCGTAGCCATGTGAGACTATGGAAAGGGGTACATAGGGTTTATAATTTTTTGTATTGGGAAGGAGACGTGGTTTCTCTACAGCGTTTATCGTTATGGTTAAATTCCATAAGACCTGAACTTCGTTACATCGGAACACCGACAACATCGGTTACCTTTTCTAGATACCCTAGTGGTTAGGAACAGTTTAAACACCTTTAGCACTTTACTTTACAAGAAACCTACGATAGAACAATCTCCTCCATTTTAAGAGCTTTTCACCCATTCACATCAAGAAATCCTTACCCAGATCAAACTCATAGATTCAACGTATTGTGTCAAACCCAAATCAGAGCAAACCAGATTTAAGGAGATGGTGTAAATCCGATAGAGGCCTAACCAGAAAACATCCTTAACTAGATACAGTGGAGACCAGACCTAGTGATCCCAAACCAGTTAGAATTCCGTTTGTTAACACTCATCATCCTATGATGTTAGGAATACACAACATTCTGAGACGGCATTGGAATATTCTACAGCGGTCATACCCCCATTTGGATGTGTTTCAGAACCCACCCTTGATGTGCTCAAAGAGACCCAGAAACATCAGAGACATGCTAGTGAAGGCCGACTTGGGTTCCAATAAGATTCCACTACAATCCACTCTGTCTTCCCTAAGAGAGGTAATTTCCCTGTTTGAGTGTTTGTCACTGTTCCAGTGTAATAAGGGCGAGTCCAGTGCTCATCCAAGAAAAGGCAAAAATATGGGAAAGGGGGGTCCCTTATTTCAATAGTTCCTACGTCGTATATGCCCTCAAATGCCCCTGCGGTCTTTTGTACATTGGAGGACGGTCCAACGAATTTAAGGACCGCCCCCTCCAGTCACAAGTCGTCAATAAGATGTCAGAAGACTTGGCTACCTGTACCACATCATTTCCTCGAAGCAGGGCATAATATCTCCCAACTCCGTTTTCAAGTGTTGGAACAGGTTAGAAGACCAAGACGTGGGGGTAACCATATCAAGATGCTCAAAAGAGAAGAGTCTTTTTGGATTTTTAGACTCAACACGCTACATCCCCATGGCCTCAACAGGGAATGTGACTTCTTATTTAGTTGAACATGTCTTACATCATGCATACTAATTGTTTTGTATTTCTTTCCTTCCAGCAACGTTAGGACAGCATGTGCAACAGGGTGAGATAATGGAGTCACTTTAAACATTCACCTTTGCTTTCTGTTATCTACATCTGTTCCCAACCTTCAATATACCTTCTTGTTCTTTTAAACTTGGTGGTTTTTTTCCTTTTTTTTCTCCTTTTTTTTCTCTTTTTTTCTCTTTTTTTTCTTTCTTTTAACCCCTTTTTCCCCCTTGTCCCCTTTTTTCTCTTTTTTTCTCTTTCTTTTTTCTTTTTTTCTGCTTTTGTTTTTTTCTTTTCCTTCTTTTTTTTTGTTCATTTGTTATCTTTTATTCATCATCTTTTATTTATCTATTTTTTCTATTTTTCTTTATTTTTATTTTTCATTTTGTTTCTCCATGTTTACCCTCCTCACTGTTTGTGAGATCCCCATTCATTTCTAGGGGCTAACTTGTATTTCTAATACTAATCCTCTTCTAGCTCCCTTTATCTCTGTCTGTATGTAGTGACCTTTTCTACTAACTTCCGCTTATCACACTCCGCCTCTTTTTACTTTTTCTACTCCTTCTATTCCTCTATATTGACGCGGTGCGCCACTGCGCATGCGCCCAGTCTCCATGAGAACTACATTTCCCATCTCTCCTCTTACCGGACATGACGCAGGGTAATGCGGATACTTCCGGTTCCGGGATCTCGGCCGGAACAGTCACTATATCACCAGGGCCCCTCTATCTGTCAAAACGGAGGCTCTTATTTCACAGGGCTACGGCCTTTTCCTTATCCTTCATCCATACTACTGACTGGTAAGTGACTCAGGGTATAATAGGGAGAATTGACAGGTACATTGAAGCCCTTAATAATAATCTGTATGGGCATCTTTAACACGAGTTTTATTACATATCATCGCTTGTCATTTGTCTATAGTTAAATATTTCTGTATATAAGATTTTGAGCCCGCTTTTATTATCTACATGCGGTGCCTATGTTTGTGTTGATCTTCTACAAGCCATGTGCCCGCTTTTTTTGTGTATGTTTTTATATATATATATATATATATATATATATATATATATATACATGTATATGTGTATGTGTGTATATGCATATATATATATATGTGTACTGTATGTGTATGTTTATACATAAACTTTTCCAAAAGTTGCCATTTATTTTGATGTATATGTTCTTGTATATTGTGTATTTATGTTTCCCTTACGTTTGCAGTTTGTTTTTTATTTTTTATTGTTTGTTTTTCTATTTATTTATTGTTACTCTCTTCTATACTTTATTACACTGTACATATTGTGTTATCACTTGAATATGTGTGCTTATTCTACATTTATTTACTCCACAGTGACTTTTTGAAAAAGGTCTGATAGGACCGAAACGTCTGCTGATTTAAGTCACCTTGTATATTGTCTCTGGAGCCTGTGGATTTAATTAAATGAATCTATTTTTGCATCAATTTTCGGTGTGCGGTCAATCATTTTCTCTGCAACTAGTGGTGAATCAACACTCACCTACTTTTTGACCAGCACCCTATCACAGTTTGCTAACTGTGTGTGCCACCCCACCCGACAATAATAATTATTCAAATGTTATTCATGAGCAGGTGTTAGCCCCAGCCAACAAAGGCTAGCCCCGCCCACTGACAGTTATTCACATGTTTCTACCTATTCAAAGTAATAGGTTTATCAGTTGAGGTGGGCGGGGCTAGCTTTAGGTGGGCGGGTTTTGAAAAAAATAACTCATTAAATGACTCTTTTCTGGTTGAAAACTGCAGATTCGAGCACTAATTACTCGAAAACTACAGCATCTTTCAGAATAAGGGACACAGCGCTGGAAACAGCCCTGGGTTTACATAGCTTGTGCTGTCCTCAGCAAGGGAGGCATAATCTATGTGACAGGTTCTCTTTAAAACCTTATCCTCCATCTAAGGTTACAGTTATGGTAAGGATTAGGTTAGGTCTATACTGCATAGGACAAAAAACTTATCAGAAACCAATTCCTTAAAACCACTTTGAACCTGAGCATTTTGTCAATTATTCGTCCAAATCATCTTGGTTTCCTACCAGTTTTTTGGGTGGCTTTAGTTTTTTGTTGAGGTTTTTTTCATGTTTTTGGTGTTTTTTTGGGCGTTTTTTCAGACAGTTTTCACTGCTTTATAAATAGATGGGGCAACATTCAATTCTTTGCAAGACGGACCCGAGTGGTGCTTTTGAAAGCAGCGCATCCCTCATATGAACGCCGCTCGTTTTTGGGTATAGACGCATAATAATCTCACTGCTAATTGTTAGATCCGTTTGGGACCGCGGGAGCAGACCCAAGAACGGATTCCTAAAGCAATTTTGTACACAGAGTGTAAACTCCGTGTGAACAAGCCCTAATGGTGGTTATTTGTAATTTTTTATTTATTTATTTTTTGAGTCAGAAAACAGCTTTAGGGTGTGTTCAAAAAGCTGATTCCACTTGGTTTTCAATGTGGTTTTTCAGCACTGTTTTCTTTCTGAAACACTCAAACGAATTACTTGCCAGGGGAGTTTTTGTGTGTGGATCCCCGTCCAAAACTACATCAAAACCGTTCCACACTTGTTGAAGAGGTTTTGGATGAGGTTTAGAAGTTCTCCATTGATTATTATGGGCATTTTACCTGTGGAAAACACCTCAAGAATCAACATGTCTCTTCTTTTTCAGTTTTGGAAACAGCACTGAAAATAAGCTAGTAAAACGCATATAAAAACCGCGTCATATGTACTATATTGCGGTTTTACACAGAAGTCAATGAAAATGAATTAGATATTTTTTACTCATTTCTGATGCTGTTTGGGGTGAAATCAACTCCAAAACAGCACCGAAAACAGCATGCAAATCAGCCATGTGAACATACCTTCAGGACTTCTCAGTACATAAAATGTAACTCCACATCTCAGATGTCCAATTTCAGTGTAAATAATGGTAGGATTAAGATATAATATTTTACAGGATGGAATAGTTAAAAAAGAATGCACAAAAGTAATAAAAAAAAGAAGGAACGAGAATACAGAGAGCATAAAAAGTTACATAGTTTGTAAGGCTGAAAAAAGATATACATCCATCCAGTTGAGCCTTTTGCCCTGTTGATCCAAAGGAAGGTAAAACTCCCAGGAGCAGAAGCCAATTGTCCTCATTTTAGGGAAAAATCCTTCCCGACTCCAATCTGGAATCAGAATAAATCCCTGGATCAGCCACCCTTCTCCAGAGTCCTAGTCACTAACTTGTTATATTATTACACTCTAGAAATGTATCCAGACCCTTTTTAAACTCATTCAGTGAGTTTGTAAGGTGTGCAGAAGGAAGAGGTAGATGAATGGTGCTGTGTGTAGGCACCAGACAGATGGAAACCCCTAGGTAGTGGGTGTGCGTGCATGTCAGGCCTACCAGTGTGGGATTGCTGGTAGGTGTAGTGTACTGGTGCTGGAATAACCATAGAGACTTTCTTTCCCCACCCTTGGTTGAACTTGATGGACATATGTTTTTTTTCAACTGTAATAACTTGGTAACTATACAGAATTCTCAGCTTAGGAGCTTGCAGGCTTTGCTCACAGGTGTTTCTTAGCAAGTTACAACTCTCAATTCTCTTACAGGTACACAATATTTTTGGGGTTCCTATTTTACACATTTACTGACAATTGTAATTGCTACCACAGTAATTCCCTAGTCCCTGTCTCAGTCCTTTTTCTCAGTTTTCTCTTCTTAGAATACAGGTTAACGGAAATGCCTAAAGACTATTTGCTGTGCTCGCTAAGCCACTACTTCAGGCCTCCTCTTCACTTTAAGGAGTTATCTCGTTACAACAGTTGACAATGTTTTCTGCTGGTTGCCAAGCAGAGCTTGTGAAATGGTGGCACATGTTTCTCCTCCCAGCAGGGAGTATCTTCTCTCTCTGCAGACAGGACCCCACGCTGTGTACACGTGATGATTCCCTCTGTGTGAGCTGGGGGAAGGGAGAGGTTCTCAACTGTCATTGGAATCATTGGAAGTGAAAAGCTAAGTGTAACTCGATAGTGTATGTCTAAATTTCTCGCGCTCTCTACATACTTTGAAACTGGAATGGGAATTTGACATTCAGGACTCTGGGAAAGATGGGGGATTTTTTTTCTCTGTCTCTCTCACACAGTTATATATCCTGCAGATTATTACACCTCTGACCTCTAAAGATCTGCAGAACCAAACTATAAGCTTTATCGGTTTGTTTATATGGGACCTTGCATCTGTCTCAGAAAATGTTTTTTTACGTGGGACTGCACATGCAATTACCTGGGTCCACTGATTTAAGACTGCACATCTTACATGGGACTGCTGTGTTCTATGTGGGACTGCACATGAGATTTATGTGGGTCTGCTGATGCAAGACTGCACATCTCACATGGGACTGCTGTTTTCTCTTTCTGTTTTACATGGGACTAGAATGGGCATTTGACATTCAGGACTCTGGGTAAGATGGGTGATTTTTTTTCTCTCTCTCTCGTGGGAATAGAATGGACATTTGACATTCAGGACTCTGGGAAAGATGGGTGGGTTTTTTTTTCTGCATGTTCCCGCCCACGACCTGTTCAGTGCATCGCTTTAGCCTGCGCGTTCTCGTCCGTGACCCGGTGGGACAGAACATTCAGCCAACAGCCAGCAATGCTTCAGTTTGGCGTAACCCGACCTGGGCTCAAACACCGTTGCTTAGTGCAAATAAAGAATCCTGTTCTCATAAACCATAGCACTTTGCTTTTGGTAACCAAGGACGTACATGCTTAGATTTCCGGTCCCCTAATTTTAAACTATAATCTTCATAGTGAGACAACCCCTTTAATCTCTTTTCCTCCAACTCTTCCAGGACAGTTCCTCTTGCTATCCTACAGATTTATCTCTGCTCCTTCTACTCTCCCAGGACAGTTTCCTAGTCTGTCCTACAGCTGCTGCTCTGTTTATTAGGTCGCTCTAAAGCCATCTTTTCTTTAAATGAAATAACCCTAATTTTTCTAATCTTTCGGGGTATTTTAGTCCTTCCAGTCTTTTTATTATTTCTGTTGCCTGCCATTGAACCTGTTTTAGCTCTTTTTTGAGCAGTTTTGATCCAAAATGTGCGCTCAGAACCTCAAATTTTCATGTATCCAAAAACAGCAGAAATGCATTTTGAAATAATTATTATATTCATTGTTTGACAGTCTCTTGTACAGTGCTGCCGATATGTTTAAGTGTTGTATTGTGCACTGGTGCCCAAAACTGTACACAATATTCTAAATGTGGTCTGACTAGGGACTGATATAATTAGAGATGGGCGAATTTCTCAAAAATTCGATTCGGTGACTTCGCTGAATTTTCCAACAAAATTCGTTACGGTCCGAAATACTTCGGGACGAATCACGTTAAAAAACAGCTATTTCCAGGCTCCACAGAGCCTGCAGGGTGCTGTAGAACGTTGTGCCATGCTTAAATATGCAGAGGGAGCTGGTTTGGTCTTCATTACAAGTTGTGTTTGAGTATGACACGTACATGACTGCCGCCGCTCTTAGAATCGCTTCACTATAAAATTCCCTGGGCACTTAAGAGGGCAAAACTGACCAAAAAACTGAAGGGGGAATGTAGCCTGATAAAGCCATGGCAGCGACAGCTGGAAAAAAAACAAGCTGAGGGCTCAGATGGCAACATTAGTGACAGAGTGTGGAGGTCACGGCAGCAGCAGCATGAGGTCAGAGAGTGGCACAATGACATTCTGGAGGTGGAAAAAACAGGAGTAGGCCACAGAGTGGCACAATGACACAGTGTGTAGGTCGTGGCAGCAGCAGCATGAGGTCAGACAGTGGCACAATGACAGAGTGTGTAGGTCACGGCAGCAGTTACAGCAGCAGCATGAGGTCAGAGTGGCACAATGACATTCTGGAGGTGGCAAAACAGTAGTAGGCCACAGAGTGGCACAATGACAGAGAGTGGAGGTAACGGCAGCAGCAGAATGAGGTCAGAGAGTGGCACAATGACAGAGAGTGGAGGCCACGGCAGCAGCCACAGCAGCAGCATGAGGTCAGACAATGGCATAATGACATTCTGGAGGTGGCAAAACAGGAGTAGGCCACAGAGTGGCACAATGGGCAGAGAGTGGAAAGGGAACGGCAGCAGCAGAATGAGGTCAGAGAGTGGCCAATGACAGAGAGTGGAGGCCAAGGCAGCAGCCACAGCAGCAGCATGAGGTGAGACAGTGGCACATTGACATTCTGGAGGTTGCAAAAACAGGGGTAGGCCACAGAGTGGCACAATGACAGAGTGTGTAGGTCACGGCAGCAGCCACAGCAGCAGCATGAGGTCAGACAGTGGCACAATGACATTCTGGAGGTTGCAAAAACAGGAGTAGGCCACAGAGTGGCACAATGACAGAGTGTGTAGGTCACGGCAGCAGCCACAGCAGCAGCATGAGTTCAGGCAGTGGCACAATGACATTCTGGAGGTGGCAAAACAGTAGTAGGCCACAGAGTGGCACAATGACAGAGAGTGGAGGTGACGGCAGGAGCAACAGCATGAGGTCAGAGAGTGGCACAATGACACTGTGTAGAGGTGACCGCAGCAGCAACAACAGCAGCATGAGGTCAGAGAGTGGCACAATGACACAGTGTGTAGGTCACGGCACCAGCAACAGCAGCAGCAGCATGAGATCATAGAGTGGCACAATGACAGAGTGTGGTGGTGGCTGGCAATACCAGTCCTTGGTAAAGATGGTTGGTGGCAGATGGAGAAACTGTCAGCAGATGTGTGGCATCAGACGGGTGGCGACATCAGAATAGTGGCTGAGGCAGGTAGATTGAACCCAGACTCATTTCTCACAGTTTGGGTGAGGCGTCATGGCTGATGTAGTCTGACGCCTAAGGCATTGGTGTGTGGAAATCCTGGCTCATCCCCGCCTGTTTCATCTTGACAAATGTCAGTCGTTCCACATTACACATGGACAAGCGGGTTCTCCTTGGGGTAACGATGGCCCCCGCCGCACTGAACACCTGCTCTGATGCCACACTACTGGCCGGGCAGGACAGCTTTCCACTGCAAACTCGGCAAGTTGCGGCCACACAAACCAGTTTTTGGGTGCCCAGTAGTCCAGCGGATCTTCTAACTGGGGTGCAAAAGATGCATCTGGACCGAGAGATGGTGGCAAAAAAGAAACAGCTCCCTTCTGCAGAGGTGGTGGGCCTTGAACTGGCGCAATGGCATGCATGCCACTGGGCGCTGCTGCTGTTTGTGCTGCGGCGGCTGGATGGACCACCACATCTGAGCCACGTTTCTTCCAGGCCACCGGATGGTGACACTGCATGTCTTGACAACGTTAGCTCCCTGGCCACGCTTCACTTTCTGCCCACAGATTCTACATATACCCATATTCAGCTCCTCCGGTGTCTTAGCAAAGAACTGCCACACCGCTGAGTAGCTGATTTTATCGCCAAAGCTCCGCACTGAGTGACTACTACCGCTGCTGCCTCGCTGAGCCCTTGCCGCTACTTTTTGGACCTGTAAAGCGGGTTTTCTCCCCGGGCCTTTGGCTCCGGGACCTCACACTGCTGCCACCCTGTTTAAACCACACGCCACACAACCCACTTCTGGTGCGCTCTGCCTGACCCCCAAGCTATCCCCCCTTTTTCCGGACGTTTTGATGAACCCCCTTGCTTCACCCCGGTTTCCCGGGTTGCGGTCGGCTACATCATAAATCTTTTTGGGTGTTTCATCGGTCACTGCTGTCCTCATAAACCCTTTTGGGAAATCAGAGGCGACCCCTTTCACAAAAATGCCCCTCCCTTTGCACTCCCACATCTATATTTTTGCCGCCTACGAAAGAACAGGGGATATTGGCCCATTTCTTCGAAAGCCAAGTAGCCCTGACGGGCCCTCCTAAAAATTGTTCATCCTCCTATTTTAAGTGGCGCTAAACCCAGACCACTTTTTTAGTAATCTAAAGTTTGAAAAAACCCGGGAGGGAAACAAGGGGGGTTGGGGGGACAGGTGGGGGCCGCTGACCCGCCCCGGGGCCATCCCAAAAAACTAAGGGTTTGTCTCGGTTTCCACCACCTTGGCTGGGGTCCCAATGCCCTCTGGGAAATTTGGAAATGACCTAGAAAACCCAATCAAAAACCCTTTGGGGTTTCCCAAAAAACACACCCCGGGCTAAAATTACAGGGGCAGTTTGGCCTCCCCCGAATGACCCCTGCTGCGACGTCCCCTTTGCTGGCGTGCCCGGGGCCCTGGAATTTTTTTTGGGGCCTCCGCCACTCGCAGGTGAAAAAAGCCTCCCCCCTTTCTCTGTCAAAATCTTTTTTTTTTTGTTCAAAAATGAAACAGACACTTTGATGAAATATCTGTATTTTGATAAATACACCCCCTTTAAATTTGACTAAAAAAAATAACCACAAACAAGATTGGGTAACCCTTGGATATAAATTGCACTCCACAAAATGGCCGGGAAAAAATTTTTAACGAAATTGTATGTCCCCTTTAAAAAAACACTGTGTATTTTACTGAATAAAAAAGACAAACAGGTTTAAATTTAAACCCTCAGTTATAAATTTAAACCCAAGGGGCAAAATTCTTTTTTTGGGGGTAAAAAAAAAACCCATTTCTTTTACTAAGACAACTGCAAAAAAAAACTTATTTTAACCCCTTTGGGATTAAATTGCCAAAAAAATATCGGGCCAAAAATTTACCAGCTTTTTTAGCATGTTAAAACGGGCGTGAAATTTTTTAGGGAACACAACACAAAAAAATTGAAATTTAAACCTTTGGGATATAAAATTTAGGTTTACGGGCAAAATTTTTTCTTTGGCGATAAAAGAACGTTTCTTTTAGTGAACCACTAATGTAGATTTTTCCTTTTTTTAAAGCAACCCCCTCTGCTCCCAGGGAAACCTTCAAACATAAAAAAACACTGTGTTTCTATTCAAAAAATTAAAAATGCTTTTTTATGGACTGACAGTTTTTTTTTAAAGGGGTATACTTGATCAAACAGAAAAGGGTAGGCATTTTAAAACCCAAATCAAAGAAAAATATATAACATAAGAAAATAGGTTAAAATTTCCAAAATCAGTGTCTTAAATTAAAATATCATTTAAAATTATTAAAATCATGACACCCCCTTTCCCTAAAAAAAAAAAAATGAATACTCGACCATCTGCCTTATTTTACACAACCCAAAATAACCTTAAAAAAGCACAGCTATGCCCCCCCTTTTTTTAAAAAAACCCAAACGGCCTTCAGACAAAATCTCAAACCCAAAATAAAATAATGTGAGGGGAAACAGAAAAAATGCCCCTTGTATCCTAGCCCAAAATTCATATTAAAAACAAAGTTTTTAAGTTTGAAGAAAACAAGATGGAACCAAAAATTAAAATATTATCAAACAATCAAATTTATATTCAATCTTTTTTAAAACCACAACAGCAAACCCAAGTTTAAATTTAACCTCGGGATCAAAATTGCCAAAATAAATGAGAAACCCAAAAAAAAAAAGGGGTTTTTTTGGATTGTAAAAACGCTTTTTCCTTTAACTCTACAACAGGAACGGGCTTAAAATAACCCGGGGATTTTCCAATGTGCTAAAGGGAACTGGGGAAAGATAGCATTAAAATGTAAAATCCCTTGCATTGGACGCACACGGATTTCCCATTTTCCAAATACCCCACAAAATCAAAATTTAAAAGGAAGAAAGCCCCTCTGAGACAAGCTTTGACACCCCCCAAAAAATCGCTGTGAAAAAGGAGTTCCCTTTAGAAATGAGATATCAAGAGCAGCGGGGCCCAACGGGAGCGCTTCCCTACACAGTACAGGGGAGAGAGTGTGAGGAGCGACCCATTGCCCCGGATTTAAATTTTCGGTGGTCACAGAAATTCCCGCCGGCTCTGTTGGCTTCACCGGCACTTTTAATTTTGGGCTACGCCCTTTTTTCCTCCCAGATTTCCCTTTGCCCCAGTACCCATGTGCTCGCAGCCTTTTTTAATCAATCAAAAACACGCTTCTTTTCCCGGCAAAATCACCCCAAACTTCGATTCCCTTTTCAAATCAAAGTTGTCCTAAATTTCTAAACGAAATTCCATTTCCTTTAGAATAAATTTTCGCCCTTTTTCCTTAGATAAAAATGGGAAAACCCATTTCTCATCATTTTGCATCTATAACTAGAGAGGAGTGACAGTAAAAAGTTCTAGTTTAATTAAAACCTGAACTTTAGTGTTTTTGGGTTTCGGGGTTCTATTCGAACTAGAACTCAAAACCCTTTTAAAAGTGAATGGAAAGATGTTTTTTTTTAAATTTTTTTACCCTTTTTTATACGGGTAGGAAAACAGGAATTTTACCATCCATAACATAAACTGGATTAGTAAAAAAAAAATTTTTTGGGCTCTAAATGAAAAAAAAAAAAATTAAAGGGGGCAAAAACCACTTAAATTTCTTGAAATTTGGCTAACTGAAAAATGAGGACACTTGCAAAACGGGGGCCGAAGCTATAGGGGGTTTCATTGATAGCAACGCTCCGGTCCCTCCCATCCGAGGAGGCCCAAAACCCCTTTGACACATAAATTTTTGGAAATGGGTGTTATAAAAAATTAAACAAACCCCCCAAAACTGCAAAAAACGAATTTTTGGGCACGGAAAGATTTAGCAAATCCAAGCACTCTGATAATAAAAATTCATGTATACGAAGCAAAGGCTTTATGTACCCCTCAAATGCCCGTCAAATAACAGCTCCTTGGGGAAAGATCCCCCAAGAAAATCCCAAAACCTCCTTAACTATTAAATTCTATAAGGGGAAAATAAAATCTAACAAAGCACCCTGTACATACAGAGAGTGACTTCCCTCTTTAAAGTGAAATATATAAAAACATTGTCATGTGTTTTTTGGGCACCCCCAAATTAGACCCTACACTTCAGCGGTGTTTGTTTTGACATTTTCTCAGGGGCCTGCACTGTTTGGGAAAATTGGGGCCCCAAAAAGGCAAAAAGTTTGCTAAAAAAGGGAAATTGAAAGGGGGGGTTTTCGACTAAAAATTTACTCAAACGAACAGTAAAATGTTCGGTTCGGGTTCTAAAAATTCGAGAAGAACTTAAATTTTCTAGATCAGTTCGATCAACACCACCTATAACCCTTCTAATTCACCCCTTTACCCTTTTTTTCCTTTTGGCATTTCCCTGCCTATGCAATTTCTTTTTGGGTCCCGAATTATACCCTTTCTGTAGTATGATTTTCCACCAGCAATGTAAATGTACATTTTATGTTATATTTGTATCATAACTGATACAAATATATTACATGTAGTACATCTAGAGGATTTTCCTTTCATTTTGGATATACGGTTCACATCGGCTTAAGAAACTCGGTCTTGGCTGCTTGTTCATATAGCAGTTCTGAATTTCCTGTACACTTAGCATCAAGGTTTGATTGTAAATTACAATATCAAGTAAACTGCTGTTCTTTATAGAACAGCCCCAGATTTTATTTTATAAAGCAAAATATGCCCCAATAAAATTTTATAAAACATGATTTTTGAATAAATCTTTCCCCGGTTTTTGGGTTTTCTTAAAAATTTTTATCTGCTGAATTTATTTTTTCTGTTCAGTTTTATTGCCCTTTTATGAGCCCCTCGGGCCTTTTGATTGGTTTAATTTAAAAACTGCTTTTTAATAAAATTTGCAAAACCCGCTTTTTTTGGGTGGGAAACGAAGCTTTAAAAACCCGTAATAAAAGGCTGCAATTTAGCAATGGCTGGAGTGACCAAAACACACTTTGGGTTTTGCTAAAAAGGGCTTAAATTTTACACCTTTCTGGCATAAAAATTTTATCACCGCTTTTAGTTCATTTACATTATACCATGCCTAGCAGCAAAATATAAATTTGAATATATAAAACATGGCCGGGACTGGCTTTTGTCTCAACTTGCAAATAGCTTTCCCAAACAAAAAAAAGCAGAAAAATGAAAATATGCCACCCCGGGAACACAAAATTAGCAAACCCCCTGAAATACCCGGTTAAAAAACCCTTTTTTGTTATAATGAAATCACCCCAAAAAATAAAAAAATTTTTTTCCCGTTTTTTCCCGGCCCATACTACCAAAAATTTTTTTAGTGCCCCATATTTTAAAAGAGCTGTAGTTGCTCTATTGAAATGATCCAACAAAATTATTAGATCCTGTCCACATTGGGCTCAGTCTAAATGGTAAATCTCTTTAAAAAAATATAAATATATATATAAATATATATATATATATAATATAATAAATATAAAAATAATATATATAATAAATATATATATAAACCCAAAATAATATATAAAAATAAAAACCTATATATATATAAACATATATAATAAATAAAATTTTCCATATATATATATAAAAAAATATAAAAAATTATTTAAAACCTAATTTGACTTAATTATAGGGTAGGAAAAAATTTTAAAGTGAGAAAAAAAAATCATAAAAATCAAAGAGTTAATAAATTTTTCAAAAAATTTTTTAAAGGGAAATTTTTCCCTTAACATTATTTTGGAGTTCTTGAGAAAACCAGAGCACAAGAAGAAACCTGAAAGAACTTGGAAAGAAGTTATAAATTTCGTAGGTCAGCTAAATGAGAATCCAATTGACATATCAGTACGTTTTTTTGAGTGTGTGAGAAAACCGGAGCACTCAGAAGAAACACATGAACAAGAGAGGAACATGGAAACTCCATGGGCCAGTTTTGTCAGAGGAAGCAACGCAAAACGTGAGTTGGGGAATGAACATTCCCCCAAAGGAAGCAACGCAGTGCAATTTTTAATTTTGTTTGTTTAATTGTTCTGTTTATAAATATAGTGT
The DNA here is from genome assembly GCA_025379985.1 of Phyllomedusa bahiana. Lineage (NCBI taxonomy): Eukaryota > Metazoa > Chordata > Amphibia > Anura > Hylidae > Phyllomedusa > Phyllomedusa bahiana. The sequence continues at coordinate 29,065 of JAODAL010004042.1, read as the reverse complement.
GTACCATCTGTTTTATATTACTGCAAACCTATAACAAGTCATGGACACCTGAAGGGAGAACCTTAGTATGCGCAGCTCAAGTGGATAATTTTGGGAGCTTTTCCAAATAACACAGCTGTGCTAATGAACAAAGGTGTGAGAATGAGTAGTAGAAGGTAGACTTCCTGTCAGCAGGACCACTAGGTATGTAACACATGGAATAAGACAACGGAAAAAATTAAGCATTAAACAAATCTTCGTCATAATCCATGTTTTTCATAACTAACTCATGAGATTATGACCAGGATACTTGGATACTTGGCCCACACCATGTCGAGCTCCAGGCCTTTTGGCCTTAGAGAAGCACAGAACTGAATATCAGCCCAAATTATGAATTTATCATATTCATAGTTTAGTCTGCTTGGGTTGGTAAATTTATGCTTGGGAACTTGGAGGTCGTAATACCTGGCTAGGAGACTCCTTGGATAAGTTATGACACAAACTGGTGCTTGCATGTAAATAGCCATTCCCCTCTGTCACATAACAAGAAGGAGGGACTGAGAGGATTTTACAGTCTCTTTAAAACACCTTTGGTTAACACAGACCATTGTCAGAACCAGGAGTTGCTACTGAGTATAGGTCTGTCCATTTGTCCTGTGCACCTTTGGTGACCTTCTACCGATCCAATTGGTAGAGGTCTGTTTATCATTGTTATTTTTTTTATTTTTGGTTTATGTACTGTCATGCATCTTTTTACCTTTTTTGTATGCCTTTTATTTTGTAATTTTTGTAACTAATCATTTTAACTGTATATTAAAACCTACAACTTTAATAGCTTTGCCTTGTTGCCCTGAAAAAACCCAAGAAACTCTCTGTAGAGTTTACATGGTTACTGGGGCAAGTTACCTGTAGTACTGAGTTCCTTTTGCTAAGGTTGTGGCAGTGTTTCCCTGGGGGTGTTGACCATTTGCAGTTTCGGGTAGTGCTCAATGTGTAGCCTGAGTGAGAGGAAAGTATGAGATTGAACTGTGTAGTAGTGAAACCTGGTAACCCCCAACATTACATAGGAAGAGGTGAGGCCTGAGTAAGTGTCTGAGACAGACTGTGCCCAAGAGCCCTCTCCAGTGTGTGTTCCCCTTTTCCTTTAAATAATTGAAGTTGGCAGTAGGACCTATTTCTCTGCTCCTCTTCTTGTATGCCCCTATGCCCTTTATATTCCCATTTACCTCTGTGTCCCTTAAAGTAACCCTCCCCCTAAGTTGGGTTTTTTAAGGTATTCTAGGGGTTACTTTACCAATTTGAAGATGTGATGCTCCAGATGTGGCCTAATTTCAGGTCCACTGTCCTATTCAACATCACTTTCTGTTACCTTAACATAACAAAGGCACAGCCTTAAGAAAAATATAAGTGACGTGAAATGTCGTGTCTGACATCACTTCTGGTTACCAGAAGATTCGGTCTATGTTAGAGTAACAGAAAGTGATGTCAGACAGGATGTTTTTCCATGGCGAGTGCCATATAGCCAGACCAGTTAACCCCTAAAGCTCTTTAACAGCTCTAAGTCTAACTTAGGGTTATGATAATTTTTTTTGGCAATGTTCGCCAAAAACTGATTTAAGGTGAACTAAGCCAAAACACTTGAATTTGAGCTGAATTTGACTTTGACCCAAACCTAAAGTACAACACTACTCCAGGAAACCAGAGAGCTCAGACAAAACTCACTTGAATTAGGAAAAAAAAACTCCATGGGCCACTTGTATGAAAATCTGGACATACAGATGCAGCAAAGTTTAATTGGACATTTTCATACCTGTGGCACAGAACTTTTTTAAAGATTTTTAATAGCTTTTGACATGAGATGTATTGCTGTTATTTGGGGCATATAATCTCTGCTACATTCTCATCAGCATGTTTTTGGAGCAGAGGAGGAAACCAAAGCACCATGATAAAACCCATATGAAAAAAAAAATCATACAGACTCCTCTGGCCAGCATAAAGGGAATCAGTGGCGTAGCTACAGGGGTCTCAATGGTCGCAGTTGCGACCGAGCCCCTGAGCTCCCGCTCCCTACACGCTGCATCGCTGGCTCATATAGAGCCAACTATTCAGCGATCTGACTGAAGCTAAGCGGCCGGTATACACTGATACCGGCCGCTTAGACCTCTGAAGGCAGTGGCGTGTTGCCTCCCCTTGGCTGCACAGTAAGGAGGGGGCGGCACTTTGGAGGGAAATACAATTTTGTACTTCACGCTTAGCTGCTGCTGCCGGACAGTTGTTTCAATACCCGGCGGCAACAGCAGGGAAGGTTGGGGGAGGGCGCTTGAGGAAGCACGCGTGGAGGGGTTGGGGGTTGGGAGATGGTTCGGTGGCCCCTGCGTAGTTATGTCAGTCAGTAGCTCCAACTAGGAGCTGCTGACCTCAAGCACCATGCAGGTGATGGAGCTCCGATGGTGTGTAACTTATCAGCACAAGGCTGATGACTTTGATGTTGCTTCCCTACAGAGGTCCGACTCGGGAGAGTTCATGACCTCTGTAGCAGCGTGAAAAACGGTCCCCACCTCAAATCCTGCCATCACCTACAAGAGACCTGAAGACAAAGGCAGAGCTTCAGTACAGAGTCTGCAAATCTAAATATATGTAACCTGTGTGTCCAGGATGTGACTGTGTGCACGCAGTGGGTGTATGTGTGCATTTACTTAAGTAAATCTGCATGTGTGTTGGTGTGTCTGTATACACTGTATGTTTAATTTTGTATATGTGCTATATATTGCATATTTTGTGTGTATATATGTTGTTTATTTTATTATGTAATATACAGTTGTGTGCGTTATTTATGTATAAGGCCCCATTCATACTATGTTTCAGGGCAACAATGCAGGTATCTGTTAGGATACTGTGAAAATGGTATCCTAACACATATCACAGTGGAGCTACGTCAAGTAGGGAACCTGTTGTTGAAAAGTATTGGCCCACAGATGGTGTCTGGGAGTACGCGGGCCCGGAGCTGAAGTTTTGCACCCGGGCCCATGAGTCTTTAGCTACGCCCCTGAAGGGAATCTAGTGGATTAACCTGTTAATATTTTGGGGTGTAGAATAAAATCCACCCCAAACAAAGAAAAAACACATGAAAAATGGAAGAACACACAAACTCCATGGAGGTGAGACAACCATTAACCACTGACCTACCACGCCATTATAAATATATAGTAAATTACACTGGATGAGATAAAATTTCATGTGGTTGAGATTTTCATTTTCTTACAGAAAAATAAGTAACTTTGAAAGAAATTAAATGAATAATGTTCATAAAAAGACATTAAAGTAAAGCTGGATGTAATTGAATGGAACATTGTATATACTTTTATGTTAGAATGTGGAAATAAATAGCCTCAAGACATAATCTGGGAAGCCGACCAATTACACTGACATTGCTTCAAGATAACTTGCACAAATTATTCAGGATTCATTGACTTTTTCTAAAAGGCATCTCTTGTTTATAACACCCTGTGTATTAACTACTTACATATCTTCTCTCATCAGGAGGCGTTTCTTGAGAAGAGACAATCTTGCATTTTCAGTCAGGAGCTCGAACATAGAGAACATTTATTTGTGAAGCAGGTAAAGCAGATAGGAAACTTCTGGAAATTGTAGAATAAAGGTGTGGATATTTAGATAAAGTAACATACAAATCTTTGTAAGTTCTCTGGAACATGTTACCCCATACAATCAGGCAAACTCATAACTCTCATAGTATTAAGCAATCACTTAGAATACATCTTCTTCTCACGCAGGTGTAATACCTCCCTCTTCCCCCCACACTTTTAGGCTATGACTACAATGCATCGGACAAAAAACAGCCGAAAGCTGGGAACACAAAGAAAATCGATCACTGGAGTAAACTATAAAATATAACTTTTAATGATACCATATAAAAAATATACAAAAATGAAGTAGGACCAAAGCACTTGTGTTACTAAAATATAGAGAAAGATAGTGGCCAGAACTTATACTGACCCTATAAATCCCTATACACTAACTGCCTATTGGTGATCCTCTGTATATGGATTGATATGGATTATTTCCTGTATAATCTTCTTGGAGTTGAAAATTAGGCCTCATAAATAGAGGTTTTCTGATCCTCTTATATTGTGAAAAAACTCTATTGTTTTAGTGCTTGCTTAATTGAAAATTTTTTTTTTAAAAAAAAGGAAAAAAATTAAAAAAAAGGTTCAAAAAAAATTTTTAAAAAATTTTTTAAAAAAGGAAAAAAATTTTTAAAAAAATTTTTAAATTTCCCCAAAAAAAAAAAAACGGGGCCCCTTAAAAAATTATTTTTTTAAAAATTTTTTAATTTTAAAAAAAAAAAAAAAATTTTTTTTTAAACCCTTTTTCTTTTTTAAAAAACCCCCAAAAAATTTTTAAAAAAACCCGGGGGGGAAAAAAACCCCAAAAAAAAAATTTTTTTGGGCCCCCTTTTAAAACCCAAAAAAAAAAAAATTTAAAAATTTAAATAAAAAAAAACCCCCGGGGGCCCCCCTTTTTTTTCCCAAAAAAATTTAAGGTTTAACCCTTTTTTTTTTTTTGGGGAAACCCCCCCCCCCCCCAAAAAAAAAACACCCCCCCCAACCCCCCCAAAACAAAAAAAAAACAACCCCCCCCCGGGAAGTTTTTTTTTTTTAAAAATTTTTTTTTTTTTGGGGAACCCAAAAAAATTTTTTTTTTTTTGGGGAAAAAATTTGGAAATTAAAAAAAAAAAAAAAATTTTCCCCTCCTTTTTTTTTAAAGGGGTTTTTTTTTTCCCCCCCTTTTTTTTTAAAAGGGGAAAAAGGGGTTTTTTAATTTTTTTTTTTTCCCCTTTTTTTTTAAAAGGAAATTTTTAAAAAAAAAGGAAAAAAAAAAAAAAACCCCCCCTTTTCCCCCTTTTTGGGGGGTTTTTTTTTAAAAAAAAAAAGGGGTTTTAAAAAAGGAAAGGGAAAAATTTTTTTGGGGGGCCCCCCCCTTTTTTAAAAAAAACCCAAAAAATTTTTAAAAAAAAATTTTTAAAAAAAAAAAAATTTTTTTTTTAAAATTCCCGGGGAAACCCCAATTTTAAAAAAAAAAGGGTTTTTTTGGGGGGGGGAAAAAATTTTTTTTTGGGGGGGTTTAAAAAAAGGCAACCAAAACCCCCTTAAAAGGTTTTAAAAAAATTTTTTAAAAATTTTTGGAAAAAAAAAAAGGGAAAAAAAAAACCCCCCAAAATTTTTTAAAAAAAAAAAAAAAAAGGAAAAAAAAAAGGGGGGGGGGGTTTTTTTAAAAAAAAAAAAAAACCCGGTCCCAAAAAAAAAAAAATTTTTTTTTGGGGAAATTTTTTTTTTCCCGAAAAAAATTTTAAAAAAAAATTTTTTGGGAAAAAATTTTTTATTTTTTTTTTTTTAAAAAAACTTTTTAAAAATTTTAAAAAAAAACCAACAAAAAAAAAAAATTTTTTTAAAAAACCCCTTTTTTCCCCTTTTTTTTTTTTTCTTTTTTAAAAAAAAAAAATTTTTTAAACATTTTGGGGTTTTTTTATTTAAAAAATTTTTAATTTTTTTAAAAAGGGGGGTTTTTTTTTTTTAAAATTTCCCCAAATTTTTAATTTTGGGGGGGGGTTTTTTTTTAGTTAGGTTCCTGGCGGGGGTCGTCCTTTTTGGGACGTTTTTCCCCTTTCATTCCTCACCCAAAAGGCAGGGGTATAGGGAATTTATAGGGTCAGTATAAAATTCTGGCCCTATCTTTTTCTTATTTTAGTAAACAAGTGCTTTTTGGGCCTACTTTAAAATTTTTTTATATTTTTTTTTATGGAAACATTAAAAGTTATATTTTTTTATTTAACCCCGTATCGATTGTGTCTATTTTTTAAAATACTGTTGAAAATAGTGGGAAAATTTAGGGGTTGCCTCTTATTACCTCTTTGAGTATTTAACACAGAGAAAACTTATATAATACGGCACCGTGTAAAGACGATCGTAGAAAAGACTGGAGACAGCTCGTCTTTTCTATTGTAGTCTATGGAGCTGCAGGAACAATTGTCTTTTCGTCGCTTTTAAAATTCTAAAAGTGCTAAAAGTACGATCGTAAAGCTATACAATGCAGACATAGCCTTAGTCTGACACACTTCTGACACTCCATGCCCATGGGCACTCACAGGCACTTAACTGCATATAGGGTGAAAAATATGGTGGGAGTTTTTTTATGTATACTTTTTCCCCTATTTCTGGAAAAAATGGCTGAACCATTTTTAAAAACAAGCATGTTACTTGGGTCTCACTTACTCCAAACACTGTGTTGAAAGCTCTTGTGAGCAGTGCCCTCTCTTTTGTGTTCTCTGTAAGTAGCTTTTTACTATGTAAATGTCTTGTGTCTGTATGTACCCTTATTCCCCTTGACTTATATCAAAATTTAAAAATGTGTGGCAATTTTAATTATATATATATTTTTATATTTATTATTTTATTAATATTTTATTATATATGCAGGAAGGAGATAATTATTGATCCCTTGCTATTGTGTAAGTTTGCCCATTAAAAAAGAATGAATAGTCTTAATTTTAGGAGTGGTTTAAATTTTAAACTTGAAGATCCAAGAAAAATATAATTCCTGCCCAGAAAAATACATTGTATAAATTGATAAATTTTTATTTTTTTATTTGCATTTTGCATGAAAAATAAGTATTTGATTTCTTGGCAAAAAAAGACTTAATATTTGGGTGGCAAAAGTTTGTTGGAAAAACCACAGCTCAGACATTTTTTGTGTTGTGATGAGGTTTGGAAGTCAGGGGGAATTTTTGGGCCCACTCCTCTTTGCGATATTTCAAAATTATTCGGATTTTGAGGCTGTATTTGGGAAAACTAGGCTTTGACTCCCTCTAATTTATGGGAAAAAGGTTTGGGAAAAACGGGTGGCCCACTCCGACCTTAAATATGTTTTTTTTAAAGCCCCCCTTTTTTTTAATGCCCTGGTGGAGGGAAGGAGGTTGTCCCAGTCGGTTTTTCGGTACTGACTCCATCATTCTCCCTTTAAATGCGGTGAAGTAGGCATGTGCAATTAGCAGAGAAACCCCCGAAAAAACTAATGTTTCCCCCTCCGTGCTGGGACAGTGGGAGGTTTTTTTGGGTCAAGGCAGTTTTTCTTTCCCCCAACACGAGCTCATTTTTGTCTCATTGACACACCCCTTCCCAATCACTCACAGAATCATCCGGGTGTTCATTGGCAAACTTCAGAGGGCCTACAGTGCCTTTTGACAGGGGGACCTTATGGGCATGGCAGGATTTTAAACGATTTGGCGTAATGGTTACCATGGTTTTTTGGGACTTGGTCCCGCTGCCTTGAGATCTTAACGTTCTTGTGTATTTTTAGGTGATCTCTACCTTCCTCTGATCAAGAATACCCCACAAGGTGAGATTTTGCATGGTGCCCCGATCATTTTGTTTTTTTTTTTTTTTTTTTTTAATATTGCACCAAAGTTGCCTCTCCTCACCCAATGTTTATTTTGGGTTTTTGTAGCCCTTCCAGTCTGTGAAGGTCTTGTCTTTTCACGACATCCCTTTTAGTTTTTGTCTTTTTCAGTTGTAGAGTTAGAGTCTGACAAAATTAAATTGAGTCTGGGACAGGAGTCTTTTATAAAAGGGGACATTTAAGAAGCTGTCTTTAATGCGGTAAAAGCTGATTAGGGCATCTAACTGACTGAGGAGCCAGAATTCTTAAGAGTTTAGGGGATCAAATACTTTTTCTTCCCGTAAAAAGCAAAAAATTTTATAAATTTTACAATGTGATTTTCTGGATTTTATTTAGGATTTCTCTCTTCAATGTTAAAATTAACCTACCCCTTTAAAATTTGATGTTAATGTCTTTGTCAGGATCAAAATTTTTCATGATCAGCAAAGGATCAAATTTTTTATTTCCCTTTACTGTTGGTGGACTTATAAAATAATAATAATTATTATTAGGGGGTGAGCGATATTATCGCCAAAAGTTGAAATCGGCAGGTTTTTGGCTTATCGTAAATTTTGATCACGCAAAAGTTTTGGTGACAATCTTCAGATATCTATTACATCGGCCACTTTCAGCGTTTCCTGTCTTTTTGGGGGCCAGCCCCAAACAGTCCGATAGAGGTTGGTGGGGGGGTACATGTCCCCCTTTTCGGTGTTGGATCTCTTGGCTGCAAAAAATCCGTCCCCGTTTTATCTATGCAATGCATTTCCCGTTTCGCTTAAAACTCTGTCATCATAGGTGGATGGTGGATGGTTTCTTGTTTAGAAGAGACTATTTTTCAAAGCTGTAAAGAAAACTATTTTGGTTTAAATGCGACAGACCGTCTGCTGTGTCCCGCTGTCCAGGACCTCCTACAGCTTTTGAATGAGTTTGATTAAGAATTTTTATTCTTATTTAGTTTGAGAAAGTTTTAAAGGTATTATGGTGGTGTAGTGCGGGGGGGGGGGGGGGTCAGCGGGAGAGGCTTTTTAAAAGAAAGGGGTATTGTGCAGCTCAGGTGTTCTGTGATTTGAATTGAAAAAGCATTGTTTTTTACCACTTTTTTTTGGGCCAGCAGATTGTAGGAGGTGAACTTGTCCCTTTTTTTTTTCAGTTCTATTGCAATAAATGGTGTCGTTTTCCCCCAAAAAACCGTTTTAACTTACCCCTTTTAAAATTTTTAAAATTGTTTTATTGCGGGGGTTAGTGCCGACTGTTTGCCGAAAAAGAGCTCAGTTGTAGGGAATTTTGTGTTATACTTATTTGATAGTAAATTAAACATTGTATTTAGTGGGCAAAGGGTGCCTTTTTAAATCCATAAAAATTTAAAATTTTTTTATTGCGGGTCCGTGCGTCTTTTTGGTGCATAGTTCTCGTTGTACGCATATTTTTTTTTTCATTTTTTGATAGAAAATTCCCGCTTGTTGTCAGTGGGCGAAGGCCGCCAAAAATTAACCCCATAAACTTTTTAAACTTCTATTTCCCCAGTGCGTCTCATTTGGGGGCCCCTAATGGGTGTTTTGGGTTTTATTAAAATTTTGTTGAAAATTTTATAAACCCGTTATCCTACTGGGAAAATTGAAATTTTTTCAGGGACTGAAAAAAAGGAACACTGTTTTTTTTTGTGTTACAGTTTTTCCCCACCAGACCGCATTTCAAAAGATTTTTTGATAAAAAACAATTCGTTTCTAATCTTTGTTGGCTTTTGGAAATTAGGGGGGTTTTAAAGAATCCCGTGTTTTGCCATTTTTTAAATTTTTAAAGGACTGTCAAAAACTTTTCCTTTCCTTTTACATTTTTTTTTTTGGGGAAAATTTTTTGGGGGGAACTGCGGGTGATAAGCGAGAAAAGAGGGGTGTGGGCCCATGGGGGTTAGAGGTCCCAGGAAACGGTGTCCTTCCCTTTAATCTGGGGGTCATCCCGGGTTTTAAGGGGTCATGCTGGGCCCAAGGACAGGCTTGGTCAATATTAGTTAAATAAAATGGGGGGTTCAAAGACTTCTTTTTCGGCCCCTTTTTTAATTGGGGGTTTCAAAAAGGGTTTTAAGGGTCTTTGCTGCAGCCCCGGGAAAGGGGATAGTCAATGTGCATTTCCCAATAAAATAGGGTGGTTCAAAAAATCCTTTTTCAGGCACTTTTAAAATCTGGGGGGTTTTTTCATGCCCCCCCCAAAAAAAACAAAAAAAGGGGTTTTTTGGGGGTTCCGGTCGGGGGTCGGGGTTAAATTTTAATGTCCGTTCAACTAAAATGGGGGGTTCAAATAATACCGCCTTCTGGCACTTTTTTTTTTGTGGTCAAGGGTTTGGGGTCATGCGTGGTACGGAAAAGGATAGTGAATAGTTTGACTTTTTTTCTGTGCTTTTGTTGCCTAATTGTTTTGCCAAAGATGTAGAGTACCAGTTTCGGTTTGTTTTTAAATTTCCAGTTCTCAGCCTTTTTGGGTGTAAAATGAAGTGTTGTTCCTCTCCCATAACTTTAATGGGTTTCGGCATGGTTTTCCCTTGATATGATGAAAGGGAGCATAGAGTCATTTGTCGTGTATTGTTTTATACATATTTGATAGTAAATTAGCTTTTTGTCAGTGGTGCGAAGGGCCCACCATTTTTAATCAAAAAAACTTTTTAATACTTCATTTCACTCATTGATCCATTTGGCGTTTTCGGCATTTGTACGTGTTTGTTGAAAACTATCAACTGAGTCCATGGGCAGTTTAAATCCGGGATAAAGGAAGAAACGTTGATTTGGGTTAAGGTTTTGCACCAGACTGAATTTCACAGTATTTGATAGAAACAATTCTTTTCTAATCCTATTGGCTGTTGGAAATTAAGGGATTTAAGAATAGCGTGTTTTGCCGTCTTTCAATAAGAATCCCAAAAACTTTCCATACCTTTTTAATTTTTATTTTTCGAAATGGAGCAACTGCAGGGGTAAGCGAAAAAAAGGGGGTTTGGGGACTGGATTAGAGGTAGGAAAAAGGGGCTCCTTGCTTTAACCCGTGGGTCTTTGCAGGTTAAAAAAAAAAAAAAAAAAAAAAAAAAAAAAAAAAAAAAAAAAAAAGGGGTTTTTGCGGGCAGTTACAGGGACGGGTATTAGTCAAGGGTCTGTTAAAATTTTTAAATGGTGGGTTCAAAAGGACTCCCTTTTTCAGGCATTTTTTTAATCTGGGGTCATGTAGTTTAGGGTCATGTGCTTCCCAGGAAGGGTGTAAATGCCCCAGTTCAAAAAAAATATGGATCAAATAATACTCCCTTCGGGCACTTTTTTAATTTGTGGTCATGCAGTTTAAGGTCATGCTGTGGTACAGGACAGGGATAGTCAATAGTCTGACTTTTTTTCTGTGACTCTTGTTGTCTTATTGTCATGCCTAATATGTAGTACGTATCACGTTTCCTGTTGTGGATGTTAATTCCAGCTTCTCCTCACCTGTTTGGGTGTTAGAATGAAGGTGTTGTTCCTCTCCCATAGACTTTAATGGTCATCGGCGATAATCTGTTATCGACTATCAGCATGATAATTGCCGATATCGACTATCGATATGAACCTTGCACATTGGACATCTCTTTGATTTTAATACAAACTGTCTAATTCTTCATTTGCCCTGTGGTGGGCAAATGAAGAATCAAGCACCTGCTACTGTGTTCTTTCTTTGGCAGTTTCAGCAGTGGAACGGTAAAAAGTTTATACCTAGGCAACCCTTCTTTCGAAAAAGGGGCTGTCCAAAGTAGACAACCCTTTAAATTTATTTGAAAAAGAATGAGCTGGAATACCAGATACAGTTCATGGACAAAAAAAATAACTATTAGTGATTCTTCAACAATGATCTCCTTAATAAAATTCATTCGCCTTCTTGGTTATTTCTTCACACAGTATTCTTTTAATTGTCTATGGGAAACACGTTCACTATGCAGTCTCAGAATTTCTCCCCAGGTGACAATAAAAAATCTTGCAATGTCATTATACCTTGCATACTAAATGTCATCTGTAGAGTTTCTTGCCTTCATTCTCTGGGATTGAAAGGTTATATTTTAGATCAAAAATGCTCTTGCAGCTTAATGCAATCCCTTCTGGGCCATCAAAATTGCTGACTGTTTCCAATAACAATCAGCAGAAGTGTAACTCAGGATCATTGTAGTAAAAGTTATGCAAACAATATATACAGTGCAAAGTAGTCACAAGCTACCTCAAGTTTCCTGCAGATTAATATCTCATTCTTTACAAAGATAGATAGATGCAAAGATATTGCTCTGTTTGTTCTATATGGTTGAGATGTGACTAAATAGCATTACCAGTCAGTGTAACTATATTTATGTAGCATGCATCGGTTTATAAGTTTGGGTTTAAATGTTGCATTTTTATGTTCATGCATTTCTTAATTTACTAAGATTTACTGGTGTTCCAAATTTGAGTCAATTATAAGAACAGCTGAATTCAGAAACAGTGTACTTTTTTAAATGCATGCATTTCTACTATGTGTGTTTCATATGTTTTTTAAACACATTCATTTTTATGCAGTTGACAAAAGCAAGAAAAACTCAACCTGTAAACCCAGCCTTAAAGCTAGAAATAATAAAATTGATTCATTCATAATTAACGGGGTGTTCCCATCTCAGATAATTATGTAACATCGACAGAATGTAGTGATACTCTCCATTCTCCCAAATATCTGGAACCCATACCTATCTCAAGAACATATTTATCAGTATAGAGAGCACTAAGTTGTAGTCAAAACTCTAATTGAAATGAACCAAAAGAGTTACGCTTTCTATAACAATAGAAATAATACTTTTACCAACACTTAAAAAATTAAAAAAAAAAGACTTTATTCCATATCAGATAATAAAAACATGTACAAACCCCCCACCCCCTCTCCCCCGCCCCCCCAAAAAAATTATTTTTTTAAGTGCTGGTAAAAGGACAATTTTTTATGTTTAGCTGTAGAAAAAAAGAAAGATCGAATGACAGTTGGTTGTTTTGTATTTTTCTATGAATATATTTATGATAAGCCACAAAAGTCTGAGATGGGAACACCCCATTAAAGTTTACTACAGTCAACTGTTTGGCCTTAAGCATGAAATATTTGAACTAAATCACCGATCATCTGGGCAGACACCCTTGAGCTTCTCTTGTGTGTTGCAATGAAAACCAGGGAGTGAAGAGGAATGGATCACCAGGGAGCTTGTAAGTATAACTTTTTTAAAGCATTTTTTTCCTACCCTTGACCTATTGAAGAATAACTTTTGTCCGCCTGTCCTTTTAATTTAAAGGTGTGTTCCTATTTTAGACATTTATGATATATCAATTGGATATACCATACATATCTGTTAGGTCCTTAAGAACAGGCCCCTGATAATCTCTGTGCAGAAGAGGTCACACTTGCTATTCATTTCAGTGGGACTTCCGAGTACTCCCATAGAACAGAGTTGAGTTTACTATTATTTATACATCCTATCGATATGCCATGAATGTCTGAAATGGAAACATACCTTTAACTACAATGTACTGATTTGCTGCAAATCAAGTTATCCCGATGCACCAGTCATGATAGTGATTGTAACATCTGTGTCTTCAATGGAGTGGGCCTTTTCTACCGTTGTATTGAAAGCTCCAGAATGGACATCACATTTTCCCATGGTGATGTATAGGTTTCATATTAGAAACACAAGTTGTGTTTCTTCTTCCAATAACAGACCCGTCTTTGAGCTCATTCTTTCTGTAATCGGACTATATGAGGCAATAAATCTACATTAGATGACTGGACACGAGAGGTCGCAATTCAAGTCTTCATTTAATGTAGACAAATGGAAATAAGAGACAGGAAAAATCAATTTTCACAGTGTGGTAAGCCCATTAATCCTGTGTTAATTGTAACTCATTGTATTAGTGCCATAGGCATATTTCTGATATCAATTGCTCATTATTCTATATTTTCATTTAGGGCTATTCTACTGTATATATTTTAGTAGCAAGTATCCACGATGTCCTTTTTATGTAGAGCCAAGGCTGCTTATGTAGGATTGTTCTACTACATGATTATATAATGAATATGCAGTGTAAAGCTACTATATAAACTCAGACAGGGACAACATAAAAAAATAGTTCTAGATTATTTTAGGACTTTCCCCAAATTTTGAACAGTGCTAAAAGTTACTGAAGGACATCTATGATCGCCTGCCTACTAACTAGGGCATTCTAGAACCAAACTATTATTACTCCTAAATATGTTGTATGTTATAGTATATCTAGGGGGAATGGCTACTGCTTGTGAAGAGCACTACAAAGATGTAGTAACACTTATAAACTATGCAATGCTTCCTGGGAAAATAGAATATGTAAATGAGCTCTCTTCCAGAAGAAAGAGAGCTGTCTAGTGCCACCTATAGAAGGTAGAGTCCCTTTCAGTGTTTTAGCATTATACAACACAATGGAGCGTCTGTAAATTTGTCAGGAGTTCTTTTCTCCTAATTACGAGAAGTTTAGACACACTGGGGGACATGTATGAAGACTGTCTTGGTCTAAGACTTTCTTTGTTGCCCATAGCAACCAATCAGAGCACCTCTTTAATTTTTTCAGAGCACTATATGAAATGAAAAGGGAACCCTAATTGGCTGCTATGGGCAACAAAGAGAGTCTTAGACCTTGACAGTTTCAAATATGTGGCCCATTGTTTATAATTCTATAATAATCAAAGTAGCCATAAATCTATGAATAGACCATGAAAATAGAGTACAGTACTTGTATTCCAAGTTATAGACATATATTAGGACATCAGTAGACACCAGTATCGCATTCCAGTTGATGTAGATAACAATTTCAAAATTTATTATCAAGCCATTAAAATCCTCTCAATGTAAACCAAAGTTACACAAAGGATGGTGCCCGCTGGTGCATTTCAGACATTTGCCCTAAATCATATCATAATTAAGAACGAATATCTGAAACGCGTCAGCAGGCAAGATGCCTTGTGCAACTTGTGGATTAAACTCAGAGGATTTTAATGGATCTTTAATAAATTTTGCACCCCTGATGAAGGTGCACAAGCAGCGATAAGCGTGGGGTTCCGTGATATAATTGACCTGCTACCTGTACAACCTGGCTCTGCCTTGTTATCTGGCGGGTTTTTTGCCCATACAATGTCCTAGTGTGCTTTTCACGCAAGTACTTTATTACGCATATATTTTTTCTGATTTATTTTCAGTTGACTGTATATTCGGTTGACTGTGGCTGTAGCAAATTGGTTGTGTTTATAGTAAGTGTAACACTTTTTCCTAAAAGGAATTGTAACGAATTTACATCTCTTGTATGTTTTTAAGTGCTTTGAGTTGTGTGTTTTGCTAGTGTTTTTGTACCATCTCTCTATAATAAAGATTATTTGGGTGTGCAGCTATTTGGATGTTTCTTTTTCTGTGCTCATGTCATGTGATTTACATAAAGCTAGCACCCGTTTTGGTTTTATTAGTGGTGCCCGCATTACATTCTTATATGTTTCTAATATCTACTAATGTTTTCCTGTTCATCAAGCCTAAAGCTTCACTTGTTCTGTGCACTCTCCAGAGATAAAATCAGTGGCATTTGGTGAGCTGACTCACACCGTGTTTGTTGTCTTAAATTAATTGTGTCCAGTTTGCCATTTTCCCTCAATGCTGTCATGTGAATCATTATTATTAAAAAGTCTCAGGTGTGAATGGGGAGCATCACTCTAACACTCTCTCATACTGGTCGGTGGAAGTTCAACATGACACTTTATGGCAAAGAACTGCCTAAGGACCTGAAACAAAGAATTGTTGCTCTACATAAAGATGGTCCAAGTTTGAAGAAAATTGCCATCACCCTGAAACTGAGCTGCAGCACGGTGGCCAAGATCAAACAGCTGTTTACTAAGACATTTTCCACTTATAACAGGCTTCGCCATGATCGACCAAAGAAGCCAAAAACGGCGAGCGGGGAGAAAGTGACATGCACATTATCCCGGCGGGATACGCGCCGTGGATAATGAAAGTCTATGGGGCCGGCGAAATCCGTCCCGCAATTACGGCGTGAATAAGCCATGTGCACATAGCCTTAAGGTGCTGGACTGGTGAATCACCCTGTTGAGCATCTGTAGGGCATTCTTAGGCTATGTCTACACGGCATCATACAAAAAACGGCCCAAAAGCAGAAGTTTTTTCTCCGATGCAGGACCGCGGTGTTTGTCAAGCTTTGTGACAAAAGGCGCGGTCGCTTCTCGTTCTCCTGACGTCCCCCATACAATAGTATTGTATGGGAAGACGGCAAGAAAACGAGAAGTGGCGCCGTATTATACAACATGTTGTATAATACGCCGCTGCCGAAAGACGGGGAGAGAAAAGACGAGCTGTGTAGACAGCAGCTCGTCTTTTCTATTGCCGGCTGTTGGGCCACACTAACGATCGTATCTGCGGCGCTTTTAAAAAACGAAAAGCGCCGGAGATACGATAGTTTTCTTATGCAGTGTGGACATAGCCTTAAATGGAAGGTGGAGGAGCGCAAGGTCTCTAACATCGAGCAGCTCCGTGATGTCGTCATGGAGGAGTGGAAGAGGATTCCAGTGGCTGCAACCTGTGAAGCTCTAGTGAACTCCATGCCCAAAAGAGTTTAGGCAGTGTTGGAAAATAATGGTGACCACATAAAGTATTGACACTTGGGGCACAATTTGTCCATTTTCACTTACTCACTGTTGTTGCCAGTGGTTTAGACAAATTAGGCTGATACTGCGGAATGACACTGCCGATCAATGTGAGTTTTTCCGGAAACCATGAAATTCTTGTTATAGCTTGCTATGGTTGGCTTGAGGATTATTATGAAAACAGTAAAACTTTTTGAAGATACCCATAAACGCTGGTAGAGACTGTTAACGGGTAAAAGTAAAGGACATTTATTCGACAACTTTTAACTCTATTACTTTAATTGTAAAACCAATATATTTTCAGTTCTATAGCCTAGACACTTTGATAAGTAACCCTTATTATCTTTCAAAGAAACACTGTTTTCCACATGCCATATGTAAAACACTGGTGAATCTGATTTGAATACATTTTCTCATGGATTAATTGTTTCAAAGCATTCCTCTAAAGCATCAAGTCTATATTTAATCTAACTTTATAATCCGTTATCGTTCTCTTTGAGAAAAGATAAAAGACATTCCAATAATTTATTAGATAGTGGAACTGCATTAACTTTGCCTAGGAATTTTTTTTTTATATTAATAATTTAACATATGTAACTTTATTGTAAAGTAAAATCTCCAACATCTTAGATTGGAGTTCTCTTTATGCGACAGTATAGTTTACTGATTATTTTTAGAATACTCTCTTTTTTTGTTGTGTGAACTCAGAGGTTATCCTTTAAAAAAAAGACTTAAAACAGTCAGGCTTTTTCTATGCCTATACATTTAATAGATGTCTCAGATGGAGGTTATAGAGTGGCATCTGATGCTCACAAAGTCTTAATAGAAAAAATGCTGTATAAAATATTGTACTCTACCTTGCTATTTCATTCCTTTTTTGTTTTATGTATGCTGATACATATGCCCAGATGGGCATTTTTTGGCCTCTGCGGGGCTAAGGTAAATCACTAAGTTTTTAGCAAGTACGTTGGGACTTTTTCCAGTGCCCATCACATTCATGCATCACACACCTGATGTGAACATTACCAAGCTATTAGTTCTTCTCCATAACAAAGTAGATATCTCTTTAAACCAATGGATAGATGATGATTAGTTGAAACTTGTTGTAGCTTATAGTAACAAAAATTAAAGAAAGTTCTCTAGCTTAAAAGTTCTGGTTTCCTTCGTGATGTGCAAACCATGTGGAAATGGTTAGAAAAATCTTAGATGTATTTGACCCCGAGTAGAATCTCGCACATGACCCCTGGGCTCTCTCACCTTTGCTGGAGACAATGTGGAGCAAAAGGTTCACTTTTACACATATGGTGGAGTTGCCCTATGATACAACCCATCTGGAAACAATTAGAAGCTCTCCTCCTGGAAATTTTTCAGTGGCGAATTGCCTTCACCCCAGAATTGGCAATTCTAGACCTAACATTTGGCGACGTCCCCAGTCCCTTCCACACAGTCCTCTCACACTCTTTAATTGCTATTAGAATGGCAATTGCAGCCCGTTGGAAAACTTCACATCCACCAAACATTGAAGAAATAATCCAAAGAATCAACAAACAATACCACTGTGAGACCAGCCTGGGAATACCCCCACACCTATTAACCAAAACGAGACACCGTTGGCTGCCCTGGACCACATCCAAATATTTTATATAGCATTATAACATAGGAGGCCGTGCACGCCAAAGTCAGGCGCTACGGAGACTTTTTGCAGGTTTAATACAGTTTTGTCTTAAAATGACCTGTGGTTACTTGGTAATTAAGCGTGTGTTTGTAATTGTCATGCAGGACTGCTAGTGTACATGGCACTGTTACCCCCTTGTTTTCCTTACCCTCCCCCTCATCCTGGAGTTTGTTTTGTCATCTATGTCATTTCTTGTACTGCATTGTGGAAAATCTAATAAAAAAAAAGAAAAAGAAACCGCAAAAAAAAAAAAAAAGTTCTGGTTTCCCTCAAAAAGGAAACTATTAAAATTTTTGGTGACCGATCGTAGTAGTGTGCTTTGATTTTAGGTCAAAATCAAATTCAAGACAAGTCTAGGCCATTCGTTTCAGGTGTACCCAAATTCAATTTTGTCAGTAATCACCCTCCAAAAAAACCAACATCCCTACCCTTACTTTAAATTGGAGTCAGGATTAGAGTCTTTTACATTTTAATTTACCCTTCTGCACTGCTTCTGGTCCAGAGGTGCGCCTCGTGTGGTTTGCTTTGTGGTCCAACATTACCGTTCCCATAGTGCCGCTGAACAATAAGTTAACCTGGAAACCCCTAATCAATAGATTTTAACATTAAAGCAAACGTACAGCACACAGTAAAGAGTTGGTGCCAGAGGAAGGGATATTGCAGCCCAAACACATAGAAAATAATAAATCTATGGCACTCAATGAATAATATGAAGTGTGCAAGTAATTATAGTGATAATGTATCATACAAATACATAGTCCATAACCTTCAAAGGAATAATTTGTGTTTCTTGTATGGAGATCTTGCGAGAAATTGGTGGCTTTATAGTTATAACGGTTCGAATGTCATAGCAATCTTAATCATATAGAGTCAATAAAAGGAAAAATATACAGGTTGGTACATAAGCATAAAAAAGGCATAAGAAATGGACATATGGAAAGAGGATAGAAGGACTTATAGAAAAGGGGGGAGGTTCAAGGGGTAAAACTGTAAAAAAAAATAGAAAAGATAATGCAACGGTGCAAGATATAAGGCGAGAAGGGAAAAAGGGGAGGGGGAATTAGGATGTATAGTAAAAATGAGAAAGGGAATAATATATATAATATATATATATATATATAATATATAATATTTTATAAATATATACATATACAGGCAGTCCCCGGGTTACAAACAGGTTAGGGACTGTAGGTTTGTTCTTAAGTTGAATTTGTATGTAAGGCAGAACAGCTATATTTATTAAATGTAACTCCAGCAAATAATTTTTTTTTAGTTTTGGATACTGCAGGTAACAGTTTTTACATTTGTTTTGCTCTCTGTGCTGGCACTTGGTTATCATGGGGCATGTCTCAGTGTTGAATGCCAGCCATGCCCCATAAGTCTCCGTATGTAGGGGACGTATGTAAGTCGGAACGATGTAAGTCGGGGACCGCCTGTATATATATATATATCTGTCTCCTACAGACCAGTTAGACACTCATAATCAACTCATTAACTGCATTAAAGACAGGTGCCTTAACCCCTTAACGACCCTGGACGTATGAGCACGTCCCAGGACCGCTAAGGGGCTTTGCAGGGGGATCGCTCCGGGAACCCCCCCCACCCCTCCACCCCTGACCCTCCCCGCACAGCCGCCGGGTGTTAGCGGCTGATCGTCGATAACACCCGGAATTAACAGCGCCGGCAGGTGGCGTCGCCCGCTGGCGCACCGAATGTCAGGGTGATCGGCATCGCCACGGCAGAGCTGCAGCGATCCGACACTTGGACACAGCAGTGGGGAGCTCCTGTGACTGCCATGTCCTGGTTTGCACCACTTCCGGCCGTAGACAGGAAGTGGGTAAACCGCCATATGGTACAGTCTAATGCATTGTCTATGCAATGCATTAGACTGTATTAACAATCGCGCCCTCTAGTGGTTAAGCACCATAGGGAGACTCAATGTTACAGTGAAAAAAATAAAGTTTTAAAGTACAAATAAAAAGTATTAAAAGTTCAACTCACCCCCCTTTTATCCATTTTACAAATAAAATCATTAAAATAATAAAAAAGTCACACATATTTGGTATCGCCGCGTCTGAAAAAGTCCGATCTATAAAAATATAACATAATTTATCCCATACGCTGAACAACGTAGAAGAAAAAAAATTCCAAACGCCAAAATTGTTTGCGTTAGCGTTTTTTTGGTCGTTTTACGTCACTCAAAAAATGGAATAAAAGTGATCAAAAAATTCGCATGCATTCCAAACTGCTAGCGATAAAAAGTAAACTTCAGCCCACAAAAAATACACCCTTACTGACGTCCGTAGGTGTTAGTACAAAAAAGTTATTGGTCACACAAAAATAGAAAATGTTTGGAATTTTTTTATGGTACCAAAACATAACGGAAACCCTACATGTTTGGTATTGCCGGATGCATAATAACCTGTAGAATACAGATAACACATTATATTTACCAAAGATTGAACGCCGTAAACGCAAAACACCCGGAAACCTACCGAAAATACGTTTTTTTTCACCATTTGTCCCACTTGGAACTTTTTTGCCGTTTCCCAGTATATTCTATAGTACAGTGAATAACACCATTAGAAAGTACATCTTCTCCCGCAAAATAAAAGCTCTCATATGTCTATGTAGGTGGAAAAATAAAAAGGTTATGGCTCTGGGAAGGCGAGGAGGGAAAAACGAACGTATCAACTACAAAAAAAAACGCCGGGTCCTTAAGGGGTTAGTCACCTTTTCTAAAAGACTTCTGTCCACAGACTCAATTAATCAGTCAGACTCTAACCTTTACAACATGGAAAAGACCAAAGAGCTTACCAAGGATGTCAGGGACAAGATCATAGACCTGCACAGAGCTGGAATGGACTACAAAACCATAAGTAAGATGCTGGGTGAAAACTGTTGGTGCAATAGTAAAAAATGGAAGAAACACAAAATGACTGTCAACCGACATCGATCTGGGGTTATACATATATAACCATGAATATAAAAATATCTAAGAGGATAACTCTAACATGGACTCACCTGGTATGAAAGGGCATAGCTGGTGCCCAAGAAGAAGCAGATGTAGACTGTTGTGCCGAATGAAAATACTGGGAGCAATGTAGAAAATTAGCTGTATTAATGATCGAGATAACGAAATGTATACTCACAAGGCTGGTGGCATAGAGGAGGGAAGTGAGCGAGGTCCGGCAGTCTCCTGTGAGCTCTGTGTACCTTAGGAGCACTGTACAGAGATTGTCATAATTCACATTAGGCCCTGTTCCTTATCCTAAGCTAATTAAGCCATCAGTATGGTTTTAGAGTACAAGCAGGGCCGGACTATGACTACAAAACATCCATGGCAATTAAGCCCAACCAGTACACTTACAATACTTCCCTCTCCATATGTAAAGAAAAAAATATAATGCAATACAGCAAATTAAGATTCAAACACTCCCACTTGGAGGGGAAATAAAAGTTAATGGTAAAAGCACCTAATCACACTTCACTCTCATAAAGGAATTATATCACATTCTGTACTCAAAATTAATTACACGATAGCTACAGAAATTATATTGCATTACTAACTGCATTGTGCATTGTACTACAGAAATAATTGTACTCCATTGAATTCCAGAATAAAACTCACTGTACCTTAAAAAATTATTACATTACACAAAGTACCCCCAGAAATGAATTGCATTATATAACATACCTCAGAAAATTGCTACATTACTTACTGGACTTACAGAAATTACATTACACACAGTATTCAGGTTATCTTTATTTTTACCATACTGCTGCCCTATTAAAATAAAAATGACTATTGTTGTGTCCCATGACATGTGTGGTTCATATCCTCTCATTATTGTTATGTTTTTATTTCTAGCTTGTCTTTTATTAGATTTGTCCCTCTTGCTTTCATGTAGTCAGGCTCTGATGTCAGTAGCTCCTCTCTTTTTCTTAGCCGTTGGTCAGGGTGTGTCTGCCATTTTAAGGGTATAGTTGACTGCTCAGCAGGTCTGGCAAAATAATCATCTTTTCATCTACTGTTTTGTGCATACATCCAAGAATTTCAGCTTGAAATAAACCCTCATCTGGATTCTCCATACATGTCTCTTCATTTGGGTTAACACTGTCTGACAAGGTTTCCAAAACAGGCGCACTCCAAGGAGTTCTCTCATGGAGCCGCAAAATTACAGCTTAGTTATTAAACCAGAACAGTGAAAAGATGGTATGTATACACACACACAAAAAAAAAAAAAAAAAATATATATTTATATATATATATATATTAAATATATATATATATATATATATAGTATATAATATATATATATATATATATTATATATATATAGTGAGATATCACTCACGTTTAGCCGCCCTCTTGGACGGTCCAGGGATCATTAGCTCACGGAATCCCGTTTTTTGAAAAACAGAAATGGCACTCCGACACAGGGCTGTGTTTAAAACCGGGTCAGCTAGCTTATTCTAGGCAAGGTCAGTACATATACAACAAAAACATATAGACAAAAACCTAGGCCTCTCTGGCCACTCACTCAACATAGAGAACTTTCTCTGATGTCTTGGCCTATTGCCAGCACCACAGATACGTTTACCAGCCACTGCTGGGTCCGACTTCCTGAGGTCAGCCTTCTGCTTGCCTTAAACTTGGGGGTAAGAGCCTTCCTCTCCACAGCACTTCACTACAGGCAACAACCACACCCCCTGGACACCTGGAGTGACAGGCTTTTAATAGGCCTGGTAAGCCCTGGCACTGGAACATCGGAACGGCCTCCCAACCAACACTGCGACCATTCTGGGAAAGGAAACCCATACTTGGCTGCATAGCAGCCATGCTAGCTACACGTGTCAGCAACCCATGGCTACTGAAGCCAAATAGTTTCCTTCCCCCACTGAAATCAGGTTTTCAGTGGCACGTCTACAGCAGGTATCCTACTGTACTTCTCCTGGTGGCAGAAACATGGGGCCGCCTAAGGTTGCTCTGCCACATATCCTCCCCCCAAAGGCCATAAGTCTTCACATTGCATGACCCTTTCTCCAGGGTCAAAACTCCTACTTTGGGGCTCAGCTACCTCTTCTACTTTTTCTGCACTAGCACCCACTGTGGCACACTGTACCTCTGTGCCATCCATAACCTGCAGGCCAATACGTTTGGGGTTATTGCTGAAAATCGCTACATCTAGGAAACCCCTGTGGATTATTTCAGCCTCCTTACTGGGTGCATTTATAATGTCTGAGGACTCACTCGTCCATCCATACTCCTGACTCACCATAGCAGGGAGACCACATTCACGGCCTGTTTTCTCCCTTATATGCACGACCTTTGAATGATTACGGTGTCACTGGCAATCACACAAGCTTTACAGCCCATAACAGGTATTTAAACTGGGGTGACCATCCCCAGCGACAGGGGCAAAAACCAGCATGCCGCAATAAGACTTCCCCAAACCGCGCAAGCTACGAATTTCAGAGTCACCACTGACAACCTCTATAGGAAATTTGTCAGTTACAATGACATTACCGGGCAAATCACCAGCGTCAGAGGACACATTCCCTTGTGCTCACCTCTCACTGGCTCTGTTTAGCAGCAGACCCTCTGCAGCAACATGTGAAGATGTTTCCTTCACATCCCCTATAACAGTCTGTAAGGGAAAACTGTCAGCCCCTATGAGGCTCACTCCCAGGGGCGTAGCTATAGGGGGTACAGAGGTAGCAGTTGCTACCGGGCCCTGCAGCTTGAGGGGGCCCAAAAGCCCTTCTGCTACAGCATTGTAAGAGGTACATGGTAGCTGAGGGGCCCCATTTCACTATTTGCACTAGGGCCCAAAAGCTTCAAGTTACACCTTTGCTCACTCCTATATTTTGCACACCATCAAGTTCACACCGAGTGCTGGAGTCAATGGCAGACACATTTACAAATGGGATATTAGTCATAGCAGACAGGACATCCTCCTTATGGTTCTCCCATTCATACACCAAACTGGCTGTGTTCACATTAGGCAACTCGGTCACCTTGTTAACACCAGTAGGTGCAGCGGACATCCGACTGCAAATGGCACCCACCTGTAGGTCGCCCCAAACCACAGGACATACCACCTCTGTGATACGGTTTATATTTGTTCTCCATAAGCAGGAGCGAAGCTACAGGTGGTGCAGTGGTAGCAGTCGCTACTGGGCCCTGCAGCCTGAGGGGGACCAAAAGCCTTTCTGCAACATAAGAAGACACCAGTATTGTAAATGGCACACGGTAACTGGGGGGCCTCGTTTCACTTTTTGCACTAGGACCCAAAAGCTTGTAGTTACGCTTCTGTCCATAGCCTCTAGGGAAAATTTACTGGCTGCCTCAGAACCAGGCACCTCTTTACCATCTGACGATTCAAATACGCTCACCTGCCCCTCACTAGCGCATGAGCAAACCCTCTTTATTGCTGGGTCTAATAGCTCACTCTTTCCATCACAACCTTCACTGCAGTCTTTGTGACCATTGCAGTAAAAGCTACTGAAAATACAAGCAACTACTGGAACAAGTGAACTTAACAGTACAAAATTCTCTTCATCCTCTGTAGTGCCAACATCTTGATCTCCATTTCAGAATCACCTCTCTGGAACACACTGACCAGGGCTGCAGACAAAATCTGCCTCAGCACATGTTTTCTTTACACAAGTATTTCCATCACTGCCTTCATCACCATCACATTGCCGCACTGACACAATACAACGTCCATTCCCACACTGACACTGAGACTCGGGCACATTCAAATTGTTAATACCAGTCTCCTCATACAGAGTAGCAGAGCAATCACATTCATGGGTTGACTTTTCCCTTTCAGGCGACACACTTGCAGAGTTCCCATTAGAATATGCAAACACCTCTCTGGGATCAAAAGGACCAGAACATAACTGCTGGCTATCCATCACAGAACATATATCTGCTTCTGAAATCCCCTTAGCACTGCTAATCTCGAACTCTAGGGGCGCACTGGAGCTAGTCTGCTCTACAGCTGGGGCTGTCATTTCTTTAGATGCTGGTTCACACTCTGCATTAACCTCACACATAGCTCTGATTGATAGCCATGACCTACAGAGGCAGAGTCAAGCTGCCCTCCTCTACTGCTACAGCAACTTTAGCAGCTTGTTCACACATGGCAATAACTGGGGCTAACACAGCTAACTTCCCCCTGCTCAGGCTATGTGACCGGGTCATGGATCACAGGCATATTTATCTCATTAGGGACATTTACAATGGACAATATTAGTCCTATGTCCTGAACATAGAGTCAATCATACTTTACAAATCCACCTTTCACAGTCTCACTGTCCTCACTGTAGCTCTTTTCCTCTCAGGCAGCGGCACCGCACACTCAGCAGGGGGCGCTTCCCAAGAAAAGGCACCCTTGCCACTCTGCCCAGTATAAATTCAACTTGAAGGTCTTCACATACCTCAAGTACATGGTTGCTAGTCCCACAAGTGTCAAAATGCAGTGCAACAGTCTTCTATCACTTATAATATAATGTTATATTATTGCACTCTAAAAATTACTCTGTTAGTGAATTCACCATGACAAGTTCCTCTAGCAGAGAGTTCTATAGTCTCATTGGTCTTACAGTACAGAATCCCTTTCTATATGTAAATAGAAACCTTCTTTCCTCTAGACATAGAAGATGCACCCTTGTTCTGGATTCGGTCTTGGGTATTAATAGATCTTGGGAGAGATCTCTATATTGACTTTTGATATATTTATATATATTTATTATGTGGCGCTGAAGCCATTTTTTTCTCTTAACTAAATAACCCTAATTTTGCTAATTTTTCTGGGTATTGTAGTCCACCCAGTCCTTTTGCTATTTCCATAGCCCTTTTTGAACCTGATCAAGCTCTACAATGTCTTTCTTGTGCATTGGTGCTTGCAGCAAACTCCGATTAGTCATGCGACTCCAATGAAGAATGGCGAGCCCCTTAGACTTTACTCCTCTGTGTAGGTGACACCAACCCTTCTAGGCGACCAAGCCAATCCACCTCCTGTCCTTGGTGCCAGATCATGACATTAGGGTTAATAAAAATAATAGATCAACTTTGATTCAGCAAACTAAATTTAGATTTTTGATTCATCAAAGCAGCCACCTCTAGCTGATAAAACAACTTTACACAATCGAGGCACTCTTTCTAAAATTGCACTCAGATACTGTTCAAAAATGTCTCCCCAACATTGTTGCAGAACTTTCCACAAATGTACTGCACTTGTAGATTTCTTTGCTTTCACCCTAGCATCCAGTTCATCCAAACAAGTTCAATTTGGTTTAAGTCTGAAGACTGTGCAGGACATTCCATACTTTGAGATCTACTGGCTTCTATTTGTCTTCTTAGTAGTTTGAAAATAACCTTGAAGTATGTTTTAGATCATTGTCTTACTATAATGTGAAACCCTAACCAACCAAGTGAATACCCAAGTGTATTGAATGACATGTCAAAATGCTACTGTAGCCCTTTATGTCCAGTGTGACAATTACCCTGTGCAAGTTGGCAAATCTGGATCCAGCAAAAGAGCCCAAGACTATCATACTTCCTCCTCCAAGTTAGACAGGGCATAAAAAATATGCCTTAGTCTGGTACCGTTACATAGATGACGTTTTCTGCATATGGCTAGAAGACCAAGACACACTCAATCAATTTCATCAACATCTCAATGCTATATACCCAGAACTCCAATTCACTATACATTCAGATACCAATAAATACCTTATCTTGATACTCTAGTCAATAAGGATTACTTGGGCAACATCCATTAAACCCACAAATCGCAACAGTCTTCTACACTTCTCCAGCAGTCATCCTCCCAACACCAAAAGATCATTGCCCAAATTGCAATTCAGTTGCATCAATCGGATTGTTGATGACCCAACTATATGTTCAGAACGCCTGAAAGAAATGACAACTAAATTTCCAATAAGAGGGTATCTGGACACTAAACTTCAACCTCTATCTACACTCACGATTACCAAATCACGTACTATTGCTAAATGGATCACGTGTATCCTCAAGTATCATCCTTAGAGATGGGCGAATTGATTCTAACGAATTTCAGGAAAACTTCGGTTCTGAACGAAGTCGAAGTTTGGGGGACTTCAGGTGAATGAAGTGTTTCTTTTTATTGATAAAATGGCTTAAAATGGGCAAAGCACTCTGGGAGGAAGAAGGAATAGCCCGCAAGACATGTGAAGAGATGAAGCCCTTTAGAGACCGGCGGGATTCTTGACGTCACCGCCCCCCATCCCGTTTTAAAGTCCGGGCGCGACGCTGGAGCTCATACCCCCCTCACTGTACTTTATAGGGAAGTGCAGCCGTCGGCCCTTGATTGGCTCTTACTGAAGACTATTTTATACACAATTTTTGTTTGGGGGTCTCAGCTTTTCTCAGAGACGCTTCTCTTAATGTTCATTTTTTGATTTTTTGGGGTATTCGATCTGAAGTCCAGTGTGCGTCCACTGCAGCGTATATACAAATTTTAATGCAAACTGCTCACAGCACATTGAATATCCAAGGGGGATCTAAGCCAGTACCTGTTGTAAAATTTATTTAAAGAAACAGCGTTTTATAAAAATACAAATTACCACTCATTTTTGCTGCTAATTCTTTTGCGAAATTTACACCAGGTTTTAATTAAAGCGTTGTTTTTCTGTGGGGTCAAAAATAAACCTTTTCCCACCAAAAAAACTTTTTTCCCACCAATTCACAACGGGGTTTAATACAATTTTTTTTCTCTTTTGTGTCTAGAAAACACGCCTTTTTTAACACGCACAAAGTAGTAGTTTTGGCTGCCAAAATTTTTTTGTGCAATTACACGGGGTTAATTAAGCGTTGTTTTTCTGCTGTGGGATCCAAGAAACCGCTTTTTCACCCCCCCAAAAAAAACAATTTTCCTTACAATTCACAAGCGAAGTTTAATTACAATTTTTTCTTTTATTGTGTAGCGGAAACACGCCATTGAAACACGCTACAAAGCTATATTTTGTGGCTGCTCAATTTTTTGTGCAATTTACCCCGGGGGTTAAATTTAAGCGTTGTTTTTTCGCTGTGGTGATCCAAAAACCTCTTTTTCACCCCAAAAAATACAATTTTCCTATAGCAAATTTCACAAGCGAAGGTTAATTACAATTTTTTTCTTTTTTTGTGTAGGAAAAAAAAAGGGCATTTTTAACACGGTACAAAAGTAGTTTGGGGCAGCCAATTCTTTTGCACAATTTACTCCAGGGGTTAATTAACATTTTTTTCTGCTGTGGCAAAAATAAACCGCTTTCACCCCCAAAAAAAAAATTTTTTCCTGCAGCCTAATTAAAAGCAAAGGGTTAATTACAATTTTTTCTTTTTGTGTGGCGTGAAAACACGCCATTGTAACACGCTCAAAGCCGTATTTTTTGTTGTAATTTTTTTGCGCATTACCCGGGGTTAATTTAAGCTTGTTTGGCATTGACTAAAAAAGGGTTTTTTTAGAAGAAAAAATTTGTAGATAATTTTATCCGAAGTTAATTTAAAGCCTGTTTGGGGCTTTATTTCCCTTAAAAACACAAGTTTTTTAACGGCACATACAAGAAATTTTCCCCCGCCCTTTGGGGAGCACAATTTATATCCAAGGGTTCCCAAGTTTGTTACTGGGTTCATTTGAAGTCAAAAAAAGGGGTTTTTTATTATACAGATACTTCACAAAATTTTCTGTACATTTAGAAAAACAGTATGTCAAAAGAGAGGTGCCGGGTTTCACCTGGAGGGGCAAGGCAAAAGCTTCCACCCCGGTCGAAAAGCAAGGGGACTCGACAGGGGTCACTGGGGGCCACAACTCCCGTGTCATCTAGCGCCGTGTTTGTTCAGAAACCCAATGGTTCTTGTTTTGACGGGGCCCACCATTTCCTCCCAGATGACATCTGACAATCCCACAAGAGCGGTGGGAAGTTCGGGACAAAAACCCTTAGTTGGCATGGCCCGGGGCGGGCCGGGGGCCCCACCTTCCTCAACCCGCCTCTGTTCCACCCGGGTTCCCTCACCCAAGAAGTGGGGAGGGGAGGTCTGTTGTGGAGGTCACCTCTCATACCGACCCGGGATGAGGACAGCAGGACGATAAAACCAATAGAGAGATGTACCCCGCAACTTTGGACCCGGGTAGGCAAGGGCTTCATCATCGTCGGAGAAGGGGGGCGCAGTTCGGTCGGCAGGGCGAGCCACAAGGGGGTCGTGTCCCGGAGCCCAAAGGATAGCGCAGGATGTTCGCAGTCCAAGAAAGA